>JBBPNB010000364.1:0-20791 GCA_038090635.1 Rubroboletus satanas
GTCGGTGTCATTCAGTCCTGGAGCCGCGAAATGGGTTGCCAGGACGGTCTCTTTCGCAAGTCTATTCTCCCGCTTTGTGTTGTGTCACCCTTTACCCATCGTCATAGTCGAAAAAGGACACCTTTCATGAACGTCGCCTGAACGGCCAAGTCAACAACACTGCCATTTGAATTTACAAAGTTTCGGAATGCTCAGTGATTGATCGAAACCAGGGTGTTGCCAGTGGCACTCGAACTCGAGACGAGGTACTCTCGCTCCTTCCTGCCCCGAATCTTGCACTAGCCACGCTCCTCGACGATGCACCAGGACACTCTCGCTCCTTTAGTTATTCGAGAGAAACCTTGGGGATGACGAGCGTGTCTAATTCTTGTTCAGATATTATCCCTGATGCTCGCCGATGGCGTCAAAGGTACTAACCTCGATAAGCATTCCGGGATGGGCTTCCCTCGTTATGAAATTCGTACGCACGACGCGTGAAGACGCTGGCGGAATGACAAAGTAGAATGGCCCTCTTCATATACTGCCATCGTACTTGTGTTGTCCACGTGGGTAGGTTGTATCGTATACGTGATGAAACACCTTGTTTCCGATCATCGCTGCACGCACAACTCGGGAGGGAGATAGACACACGGAAGTGTGTGGACGCTAGTGACGAAGCGCAGCCCGTCTATTCGACGAGACGAGTATACATCGAGAGACCCCCGCTTAGAGTGGAGAAGAACTTGCCCACGTTGAGCTTTCAGAGTCGAAGGTCCAAGAAAGTTTACCTGCATCGGAGGCAGAGACAGGTTTTGGCGTGTCATTGATCTAATGCATCGTGAGTCGTTCGGACGCGAAGGATATAACTCAGAGGCGCAATCTGCAGTACCTCTGTAAGTTGCAGGACCATTTCTTCCGGTAACACGAATCGTGAGTGCTGTGAGTGCTGCGCGCGTTATGGCAGGTGACCCGTGAAACACCGGGGGGCATCCATAGGACATCCATGTTGCGGTCTCCCATGACGTTTTTTCAAGTGGATCACATCACTGTATCGCAGAGGGATAGGGCAGCCTGAGAACGAAACAAGTGAACATTGAACCACAGCTACCTCCCGGCCGGTGCGGATCGCAGCCACACTGGGGACTCCAGCAATAACCAAGGTCTTGCTCCCCACGCAAAAAAGGGATTTACCAAGGCAATCTCTGGGACACCTGTGGAGCAAACAGTCAAGAAGCTCCAAGTCTATGAGCACCAGTAAGCGTGGCTATGTGCAGCTCGCGGTCAAGGGTCAAATGCAGCAGATCACTCATCAATGTCTACACCTATTCCTCACCATTAGCGTGTGCCGGGAAGGACGGGGAGCTTCCTCCGAAGAGGTCTAACGATTGACGGACGACTCCAAGGAGTGGAACAGCTCAGAGGGGGGATATTGTGATTCTGTCTGCTCCGCCGACAAAAGACATTGAGTGAACAGCATTACATAGTCGTCTGAGATAGATAAAGCCAGAACACATGTCGCATCTAGTGTTCCCGGTGATGTGATAGTCTAGATACGAGTGTGTATGAGTTGGTCGGGGGTTGTCGGTGTCTAGCATATGTGATTTGAGTATTCTCGTTCTGGTTCTTGAAGGCATCCATAGCTTCCGTCGCCATATCCACGTTACGGAACTGGATGAAAGCTTTTCTCAACGATTGGTCGGCCTCCTTTTTGTCTACGCAAAAAAACAAAGTTCTCAGTATCCATAGCTAAGGGGGGAAAAGAGAGAAACGGAAAACGATGCGACTTACTGAACCGCACCGCCAGGATGTTGTCTACGTACATGCCGAACATCTCCCGTACCTCGACTTCCGATTCCCCTTGGAAGTTGCGCACCATGAGTGTGTCGGAAGGCTCGACAGGTTTGGGCACACTCCTCGTCTTCTGCGCGTGCTCCACGTGGAGTTGCCTGTCCAGCACAAAGATAGGATCCACCTCATGCGCTTCGACAAAGTGAACAGCATCCGCGACCAACTCGAACTGGACGAAACCGACGCCTCGAGACAGACCAGCATCCGAGGTGACTAACGATAAATGATCAGCTCTACCGAACGTGGCGTTCTCCGAGAGGAAACATACGCAGTCTGACGGACTCGACTTTTCCAAAGCCTGAGAATGCCTCCTTGAGTTCTTTGGCGGTTATCTCGTAGGGAATGTTTGCAATGAAACATGTTCCCGAAGGTGCACGAGAGGTTGGTATGTCATCTCGGTTTTCGGTGTGGAATGCTGGTGCAGCTGAGAACCGTCGTGAACTCGATGATGGCACCGCACACCGTGCAGATTGCGCGAGGCGCAAAGTACTCAACGAACGCGAGCATACCCGGGTCGTCAGCGTTGCCGACAATCTAAGGGGACTTGTACGAGCCAACAGAGACCTGGAGAGCATGATGCGGCGGGTGGGGAAGAGACGGTCAAACTTTTATTTCCGAAAATTGTCGCGTCTTTCCGTTGTCACACCGACGTCACAGGCGTGACATAGAAGAATGCAACACAACATGATACAAAGGAACTCATAAACACTAGTCATGAGATGTGTCCAGCACCGTCCATTGTCATAGCCGCTTCAAAGCCTTCTTTCGCTTCTCCACGCTGACCGTACCCGGCGCTGCTGTCCTCTTCACTGCCTTCGAGGTTGTGCCAAGGGTTCCTACATTCGAATCTGCGGTAGATAGCGGGGAAGGTGACATCACGCATTCCTTGTCGTTCTTACTCAAGCAAGATGTGGACGAATGAGATGACTGAACCGTGTTTTCGGGAGAGGACTGTAATAGTTGTGAAGGTGGCATTGGCGGGACGGCTTTGCGCGTTGAAGTGGTCGACGGAATTACAATCGCCTGGGCGGGTTCTGGCGCACTTGGAGTGGCAGAGGGTAGCGCGGTGCTAGCCTCCGAGTCATTCGCACCTGACGGTTGGAATTCTGGGGGCTTTGTCCGCGGGGTGGCGTGCACGCTCGTGATGAGCTTCGCGCGCGAGAAGTAGCTATCATAATCCTCTAGCAAAAGCTTCCCGGCTTCTTCATCGAGCGCAGATTCGGGATTCGGGTAGATGAGAAGGCATTTCACGGTCACCAGAATATGACTGATGCCGTAGCTTGACTTCCAATCCTTCTTTAGGGTGTTTACACAAATTTCACCCGCAGAAGATACGTTTGGATGAAAGATCTTAGTGGCAAACCAGCCTGCAAGACGCGTCAGAAAATGACAACAGAGCCCAAAGCGAGTTTACAGACATTTCGGAGGAGCGGCGGGGAATTCTTCTGTGAATTTGAACCGTACTCGAAAATACCCTCCTGCATATGGCGTACCCTCTAGCCACAGGTGAATACACGCTCAGTGTGAGCGAACAAAGGTATAAACGTGTAGCCTCACCAGGCCCTTCAATTATCCCGGTAACATCAAGGATATTCTCCTCGCTTGTGACAATACGAATCCCTTCTGGAGGACTGTTCTTCAGTTGTGAAATTTCGCGCATCAAGCGACGCATTGTAGCTGGTATTACTGACTATGACATGCGTATACACGTGAGTAAATCGTAAACGACCGCTATGAAGGTGCGGCGCGACATACCATGTTATGAATGTTTGACAGTCGAACAAGTTGAAGTTGGTGAGCTGGCTGGTTGGCCCCTGTATTTCAAACTCCGCACTCCCTGTCTCGGTCACGTGTGAAAAAATCAATCACGTGTCGAAGCCCTAACCCTATGCTAGGGCTTCACAAGTTTCTACACTCTCAAGTAGTCTGTCATGAAGGAAGAAACAAGATAGTGTATAGATCATAGCAAAACATTGTCGTTAGTCAGTTAGCGCAGCTAGATAACTCTTTATTTGATCCCATCAGACCAGCGATGGGAGAACGAAACGCAAGAGTCAAACATACCTCTCTGTCCTCCAAAAACTCTAGGTATGTCAACGCAATAGCAATCCAGAAACTCGTGTCCACACCCAAGATCCGTTCCTCTGCACGATCTATCTCTAACAAACCAGTCACCGAACCAACAGTCAATATTGGTGTTCTGTCGTGAAACGTAAGGAGCGGTGAGGGTATCTTGGGAATAAGTTGTGAGAGCCGTTGTCGTGGTTGCGAGGACGGGCCAGCCACTTGCAACGCATTACCTGGTCTGTCCAGTGTACAGAGCGTGAACGAAGCAGAGTGAGAAGGTTTATGGGTCTGGAAGAGGGAAAGAGCATGCGTAAATAGTGATCTCTGTTCACCAGGTTGCAGACCAGGCATATGTGGGGATGAATGGGGTGCGAGAAGGAATTGTGTGAGCTTTGTGGGTGTCACTTTTGGCGCTTTCTTCGAGATTCTGGTGGATACCAATTCGATCCTGTCGAGTTTTGCGTCAATTGGCGGCGGCGAAGGTGTGACGACAATGGGTGCTTCGGGAGGGGTAGGGGGGTAAGAATGTACGGCTGTACTATCTGAGGCCAGACTGTCAGTCGAAGACTCGCGACTATCAGCTGCTGCAAACGCTAGCGGGGAAGGATAGACATTTGTGCGACACGAAAAGGACAAGGCTGCATCGGTGAAATTTGGCGAAGAACGGGGCACAGGAAGCAGTGGGATAAAGGCCCCAGGGGGGAAAGCTGGGGATCGGATGCGCATGTACCATCCCTGTTTGGGGCGGTGGATAGTCCAGCGGATAGTCGATGTTTGGTTGTGCTACTGAAATTTCAGTTCCGTTTTTGAGTTCAATGGTAGAAAATACCCACGACGATATGCTCAATGATCTCCCGGTCCGAGAGGAAGCGTTCCTTGCTCTCTGTGAGACTGGGACAGAGAATAGAAATGAACAGACAATACTTTGTACCATATAACTCTTGTCGAATCCTCCTCGAGTACGTTAACTCGCAAATCAGATATCACGTCCGAGCTAAGGTTAGGCAGGGTGAACGAATGGAAATCACGGGAAACCCTGAATGACGCAAACCTTTGTACCACGTATCTGGCAAGATTGGGATTGTTCAGATGGTGCATCTGTAACTCTGCGCCCGTCGTATGCTCAAGCACCGGAAGGCCACCGAGACGAGGTTGGTCGAGTATGACCCTGGGCTAGACTGGTTCTAAGTGGCTGTGCCCATGCCAAGCATTATTTATAGTCTCCCCTATAGGGCACTGTAGGCAAAGCATAAGTACTCTGGGATCTGTGACTTCTGTCAAGGAAATGATCATTGAATTCAGAAAATCCTCAGATATCGGACCCCCAGAAGTTGACGGTCGCCCTCGCAGTCTCAGCCGTTGGCGTGTGCTTTGCGGCGCCGGTGCATAGGGTACGTAAGGAAGTGGTTCACCGGTTTACAGCTGAATAATTCCTTCGGAGTGCATGTCGAGTTCGGTGCAACTCAACCAAGCTGATTGATAACGAACTGTCACTAAAGCAAATTTATACTAAACGATTGTGCCGACTGTCCTTCCGTGGCTGTGCTTGACGCGTCTCTGTTCTATGCCACCATCGCCTGCCTTTGGATGGCTATGTGTTGTTCACGCCATCGCTGACATTGCACTGCGCGCAGCACAGATTAGAAGTACGCAAGCCATACCCAAGTCATTTAGCCAGAGCAAGGCGGCGACAACGGGAGTGGCCAGGTCATATGGATGCCCAACTAGACCGTACAGTGTCGAGATCAACAGCCGGGCCTCCTCTGACCTACTCCTTAACCAGCCTGTGACGGAAGGAGTGGATGCACCACCTGTAATTCCTGGTTCGGAGGTTGAGGCTGTTCATGGGGAGTCTAGCCCTCCTCAACAGCTAAAAGTCGTCACGCGACGTCAAGACAATACATTGTCTCCGAAGCTTGTTGGTGCCACGGCAAGTGATGTGAGTAATTTGATGTTTCTGCTCCACCCTTGCTTGCCGTGGAGGGCACAACCAGTGTCACTAACCCAGTTAACATCGTCCGTTATTGATCAGCCCATAGAGTCTGCGCCGATATTTCCTACTGTCGATCCCTCGAGCGCTGATCCTGTCATAATACGCAATTTACAATCGTCAAAAGTACCTTCCTCCAGGATAGGCCGCTTATTCCATTACGGCGGTACGTCCAATGTGCCCCTTCGTAGTACAGTACTCATTTGTTTTCGAAAATCGTAGGCCTCGCTGCATCTCTAAGTTACGGGGCTGCCTCGGAAATCATCCGTCGGTCAACAGCTGCGTCGGATCACAGCCAACAAGGTTCCTTGATGCTGACAGAGGCCAATGTCAAGCGACTGGTCTCAAAACTCTCGCAGATGAGAGGTGCTGCTCTCAAGCTAGGTCAATTCATGAGCATACAAGGTTGGAATGTTCTCGCTGGAAGTGGTGGAGGGGTACTTACAACCAAGAACCAGACACGCATGTACTCCCACCAGAAGTGGACAAGATATTCAGACGAGTACAGGATAGTGCTCATTACATGCCCGATTGGCAGATGGAGGTAGTTGTGACTTCCTGCTGATTGTACAGGTCCGCTCACACGGAATGTACAGGACGTGCTCACATTTGCCCTGGGTCCCTCTTGGGCAGACAACTTCACTTCATTTGATCGTGTGCCCTTTGCAGCTGCCTCAATTGGACAGGTTCATAATGCGGTATTGAGAGCCTCTACTTCACCTACTGGTCGGGAGGAGCGAGTTGCCGTCAAAGTACAATTCCCGAACATCGCAAATTCAATCGCCAGTGATCTCGGTTATGTCAAGTTGCTGCTGACTGCCGGGCAACTATTACCAAAGGGGTTGTTCCTAGACCGCACAGTTCAGGTAAGACCTAATGTGCATAGCACAGACACCGCTCAGCAGGAAACCCTTTAAAGGTCATGAAGGATGAACTAGCTGATGAGTGTGACTATTCGAGGGAGGCGCAATTCCTACGACGATATCGTTCGGCGAAGCTTCTTGGCCAGGATTCTCGCTTTAAAGTACCTTGGGTATGGGAGGGGAGCACTGACCGTGTACTCGTTATGGAGCACGTCGGTGGTGTCAGCGTCGGAGAATTATCTGTTTCGGTGCTTCCGCAAGAGGAGCGTAACGAGGTATCGGGATCAGTGGTACAACCATCCCTCTGTTGACCGATAGTGCTAACAGATCGCGAAACGCATTATCGAGCTTTGTTTGCGGGAGCTCTTCCAGTTCCGGTTGATGCAGACTGACCCAAACTGGACCAACTTTTTGTGGAATTCCTCCACTCAACAGGTCTGTGAATTGCTTTCTGCAATGCCTATTATATTCATAGCCTACCAGGTCTCGCTGGTCGATTTCGGTGCCACCCGTGAATATACGAGAAAATTCATGGATGACTGGTTGCACCTTCTTCAAGCCGCGGCAGCCGAAGACCGCACTGCTTGTGTCGATTGGAGTCTCAAACTGGGTTACCTCACTGGCGAGGAGAATGAGGTTTGCGCAAGCTCTGCAACTATGACCCACTCTTACCACCATTTTCATGCTACGCCACAGATCATGCTGAATGCTCACGTTGACTCCATGATTCTACTCGCGACACCCTTCAAACCATCTACGCCACAACCGTTTGCGTTTGGACCGGGTTCCCGTTGGGGGCATATCGCGGGCCAGATCCGTGCAAACATTCCAATCATGCTTCAGCATAGACTTGCTCCGCCACCTCGGGAGACCTATAGTCTTAATAGGTCAGTTGGTGGCAGCCTCGCTCGCTGGACCTCGATCTTGCTAACATCTCCAGAAAATTGAGTGGTGCATTCTTGCTCTCTTCGCGACTACGTGCTGTCGTCGACACGAAGAGGCTATGGGATAACGTAGTCGATGGATATCAGCTCAGTGAGTAGGGGCTGGTTGTGGGCTTCATTGATACCCTATAGTAAGTCGGTGCTGTATATGCCCCGTGTGAACACCTGACTGCATGCCATGATGGGATGTAAATATTAAACACACGTTACTCAAGCTCACCTGATAATCTTCATATATAGACCAGTTTGCGTACGTAAATGAGCGTAACGTCGGGACAACGCATCAGAAGACGGCACACGGGTCACCCTGTCTTCATCAGTGATAACAAGACCCTCCCTCCGAAATTAACCATATGATCCGTTTGACAAAAGTTGCAACTACCCGCCGTAGCTCTATCTTCTCTCCCCAAACTCAGTGCTGTCTCCCGCCAAGAATATCCTCCCCTTGCGTTTACTTTTGACCGACATCGCTAGCGCGAACGACTCCATCAACAAAAATGCTTTTACTGGCGTCTCGATGTTTCCTGCCAAACAGACTTAATGTTTTTCCGAGGTTAAGCAAAAGGTATATACTCGGATCGATGCATGGTAGGGTACTCGGGGTACCTCTATCGACCGTGCTTTCCGTGTCTCGGATACGCTTCGAGACTGGGGTAGAGACGACTGGATGGGATGATATTGATGGTCTGTCTTTGGTCTTTGGAAGTTGCGCCATGAGCTGGCGTGCCTGAGCATCGAGCCTGGCTTCTTCGTTCTGGAGATCGCGGAGACGACGAAGGAGTTCAGGGATACGACAAACCAGACTCGAGGCTGCCTCGCTTAGAGAGTGGGGTTGGGAGGAGAGAGCTGGAAGCTTAGGTCCAGACATGCTCGACTGGTGATCTCCGGGAGTGGGGATCTTGAGGGCGGTGTTGTGCGGCGGCGATGGCCCCGAGTTGTCGGGCTCGACCGTAGCTGGTTCTTATATGCGCTGAGGTGATTGCGATACAGACTGGTCCGGGTTGGGTACAACCCCAAACAACTGTCGGGCTCTTTCAAGCTCGCCCACTGGGCCGCAGAGCCGCCGCGCGAGCCTGTTTGTACACTGTCTGTGCCAACTCGCACCTCGGGCCAATTGGCCAATTTGAACTGATTCCACCACTCAGACGGAACGTCGAATGAGGCATTGCACGTTTCGCAGATGGACAATTCAGGCATACTTGAGGGGCGATGAAGGAAGGTCTCCTCGAACGTTCTAGTAGCTCGAATAAAACGATGGTGTCGCCACTTCCAAGTGTACCGCCAAGTCATTGAAGTCAGTTGTTAGTACAATATCGACGAACCCACCCACTCCGATTGTTCCACTTCTGCCTGCTCCGAGTTCTGAGTCGCTCGAGGACCCTTCCGTGCCGAATGTTCCGATTGGCGCAGCTGCACCCGTGAGGTTCGATAATCTGGGCCCGATGGTCGTGAACAGCGATGGGGTAGGGTTTCGAATCGTTGTCATGATAACCTTCTCAAGGGTGCTGAGGGAATCCCTAGACATTGTCGAGAATCGCGAATTGGGAGAACATGACCGAAGCGGAAAGAGAGAGGTCGATGAGGGTGCTTGCGGTGAGAAACAGGTACGGTGATCTTCGTTCGTGTTCGACTTGAATAGCTCTCGTAGACGTACTCACGCTCCAACTTGGTCCAGAGCCCGCCTAGCGAAGCAGCAGCAGGACGATTCTGATGCGTCCTCTACGCCACTCTCCCGGGCCGCCTCCTGATCCGTTCTGGCCTTCCACTACAATTCTTCTGTAATATTGGACGTTGTACTTTTCGAATGTCGTTCCTCTGTTCCCTCCAACATGCAACTTCTTGGAAATACCGTCTCAGTGAGCACTTTCTGTCATTGGGTTGCTCAGTATACCCTTTCAGTGTTTTACGCATTCCTATCTGCGCTGGTGAGCGGGATGCATGGAAACCTGCTCGGGCATATCAACTGTCTTTCCAGTCATCTCGGGCTACCTAGCGTCATGAACACGGGAGAGGTTGGGTACATATCGTGCCATTTCTGTCCTATGACTAAATATCCAGAGAATGATTGGTGGTCGTTCAACCAACCCACACCCTGTCTGCTGGTTATCTTACCGTTCGCACACACTGGTCACACCACACGCTGTCATTCCTGCATTGACTTCCGGGCTCCAGCGCTCCTCTATCTTATCTTCC
Source organism: Rubroboletus satanas (assembly GCA_038090635.1). Lineage (NCBI taxonomy): Eukaryota > Fungi > Basidiomycota > Agaricomycetes > Boletales > Boletaceae > Rubroboletus > Rubroboletus satanas. The sequence goes on from JBBPNB010000364.1 coordinate 9,885, forward strand.
ATCGTATATTCTTAGAACTTGGCGAAATATGTAGCTGACTGGTGCAAGGGCTTGGCGGTTTTGTCTTTCCCGTCATTTGTCCTTCCTGCTGCAATGTCCAGTGCGCAAACGTACTCCGAGTTCAAGCCTCTTCTGGGTATGTGGCCATTCATACTTGACTTGAAATGCTCGACGACGCTGTTACCTACTAGGCCAAAGTGTCGGCTATGGCGTGGTTGTTGGTGTGTTTGTTGACTGATATGCAGCCATCTTTGCCTTGACCGAGGCGCAGGGGTCGGATTCTTCTTCGCTTTCATCATGTTGATGTTGACGGTGCTCCAACGCAAATTCTTCAAATTCTCCCCTGCATCGTCCGAGGAATTTACTGTACGTCCGATGGTTATCTTATCGGTCATCGCCATCACTCATATTCCACAGAGTGCTTCGAGGAGCATCAAGGTGTCTACTAGGCTGTCTGTTCTCAATACCTACCACCACTGAGCTCGTTGTTTCTTAGCCTGGTCTAGTTTGTTGTGGCATGTCTGTGGCTCATTTCTGGCTCGAGTAGGCAGGTATCTCACATCACGGTTTTTCTCGCAACTAGTGTCAGTGCGTGGACATGGAGCGCAACCCTTCTCCAGTCGAGTACGGCGGCATACACTTTTGGTTGGTTTGTTGCGTGTCTTGAGACTCAGTTGCTCATCTCATCACAGGTGTCAGTGGGCCGTGGTGCGTTATACTTGCATTTAAACGTATCTCAGTGTCAATATCGGTTGTGGTGAAGGTGGTACGGCGCCGGAGGAACCATCCAAGTCTGCATGTTCGGCATGATTGCATCCAAAGTGAAGATGAATGCCAATGGTGCCCATACGTTCCTGGAGATAGTCAAGGTACGGTTCGGAACAGCCGGCCATATCCTCTTCACATTTTATGCCTTCCTCTGCATCCTGATTGTTTGCGGGTCATTGCTCCGTTCGTGCAACAGTCCTTCTTGGCGTATAGTGGGTCACTGAACCCATTTCTTAGTCGGAGGCGCTGCGACAGTCAATGCGCTGACGGGGATGAACGTCAACGCGGCTTGTTTCTTGTTGCCCATCGGGATCGCGGTTTACGTCATTTTCGGAGGCTTGCGTGCGACGTTCATCTGTGACTGGAGTCATACCATCATTCTCTTCATCATCATCTATATTTTCATTTTCAGGGCGTAGTCAGTCCCGTACCTTTCCCTCGGATTGACACAGAACTGAATTTCAGCACAGTGGAACGTCCCCCGCGGTTGGAAGCGTCTCGGAACTGTATGACTTGTTGCAGCAGGCAGCGATCGACACCCCGGTGGTGGGTAACCAAGACGGTAGCTACCTCACTATGAAGTCCAATCAAGGCCTCGTGTTCGGTGCGGCGGCCGTTCTCTCTGGCTTTGCTGGGGTGTTTTGTGACCAAGGTGAGTCCGAGGTTCGTTTACCTAGGGAATGTGGCCGACAAAACGCACACCTAGGCTATTGGCAAAGAGTAAGTGGATGAGATCTAAATCGCATGCAACATGGAGAATAATCCATGGCCAGGCGATTGCGAGCCATCCTGAATCGACAACGATGGCTTATGTGAGTGCAGAGTCCAGTAGTTCTAGTTGCACACTGAAGTAGAAGATGCGCTTCAGATGCTGGGCGGTCTCTCCTGGTTCGCGGTGCCTTGGGCCTTTGCCTCTTGTCTCGGTCTGAGTGCTAGGGCCCTGCTTAACAACGTGAGATCTGCCAAGTGAATGCGCTCCGTCACTGATGTCAAGTACTGTTCCAGCCAAACTTTCCAACCTACCCTTCCCCACTGTCGCCGACTCAGACGAGCGCAGGGCTCGCCGCACCGGCAGCGGCGGTTGTCCTCATGGGAAAAGGAGGCGCAATTGCTGTTCTGCTCGTTGTCTTGTGAGTGAACAATCTCTTGTGGATGGGCTACTCAACCCCGGCAAGCATGGCAGTCACGTCCGCTGCAAGTGCTGAACTCATTGGGGTATCGAGTCTATTGTGAGCATAATAATTTTTGAAATGTGGTACACGCTGCTCACTACTTGGTACGTTGGCAGCTCATACGAGTATGAATCGGAATGCCTTTTTTTCTTGCTCTTGTTGACTGTGATCTGTGCTAGTATATATCGAACGTATTTCAAACCAAAGGCAACGGGTGAAGAGATCGTCAGGGTATCCCATTATTTTATCTGTTTCTGGGCTGTTTGGATGGGCTGCTGGGCTTCCATTGTAAGGTGCTTTAATTTTTGATTGTGCAGGAGTTGATGCGCGTTCTAGCTTAATGCCGGAAACATCAACCTAGGATGGGTGAGGTTTGTATTGGTGCTACCAAGCTTCATTCTGACGGCGTTCTACTTACATAGCTCTATTATGTACAGTAAGACCGTTCTTACACCCTGTGAGCGTAACTAAATCATTCTAGGGGTGTAGTCCTCAGCCCTGCAGTCATACCGATCGCGCTTACAGTCTCGTGGTCTAGACTGACACGCGCAGGTGTGTTCTGTGGGGCAATCGGCGGAGCTTTTCTAGGAATGCTGGCATGGATGATCGGTTGCTGGAAGATATATGGTACGTTTAGCATTTTATTTCACGACCCAGACCGTTCACGAGGTGCTACAGGACAAATTAATATTCCCAATCTTGCGGAACCATATTCTGCTGTTTGCAGTGGACTTACAGGGCTTCTCTTCTCTGGAATACTTACCGTATCCGTGTCTTTGATGAGTGAGTCGGATGTCAAGCTAGAACTGTGTGTCCCTGAAGCGGCGGTACAGGCCCGGCGGACTATGACTTTTCTGGAACGCGCGCGATTGCAATGTTGGACGACCACACTGATAATGAACATGTGCACGAAGAGTCGGAACACAGCTCCAAAGGGGAGGGAGCGTCTCCAGACCTCGAGAAAGACTCATTGAGTGGTCCGGATAGCCCATCCAACGACGAAGAACAGCGAATGGCGTCGCTCAAACGTGTCTTCAAGAAGGCACTCATCTACTCGACCATCTTTGCGGCTATAGTGATCATCATCGGCGAGTCCTTCCATCCTAGAATGATCCTGCGTTAACGTTCTGTTAGTGCCTTTGCCGTTATTTTTCTCGCACTATGTATTTAGCCGGAAGTTTTACACGTTCTGGACGGCTTGTTCGATGTACGTTCCGTTGATTACTCGTCCACGTTGCTTGAGGCGGTCCGTTGATCTTGATGGTACAGTATCTGGGCGTTTGCGAGCGGAACGTTCTGCATTATTCTGCCGCTGTGGGAGTCGCGCAAGGAGATGGCGACGATATTGAAGGCAGCCTGTCGTGGTGGTGTTGAAGCACCGTCCATATGATTGCCGAGGGCTGGTCTTCTCAGCTGTATCCCAAGACAATAGGGACAATAGAGAACGACCTCTCAAGTAAATCTTTTTTGTTTCTCACATTACAGCCCGCGCAACGTTTCGGGCTCTTCTTATTGTCTTTGTCCGGGAAGCGGGTCCGTGGCTGTGAGAGTGTGTGACTATATCAGGCAAGTGCGAGGGGTTAATTTCCTTTCCAAGGTATCGCTGCATGAGGGAGGTGGTCCCGTCGCGCCTCTCTCACTCTTTTGTCTTTGACCAACTGGGTCGTAGCTGCAATGTCCGCACGCCACTCGTGCGTTCGAATGGAACGTATTTATGATGCAGTCTGCACAAAGGCCAGCTTTAGCCCGGCTGCAGGTCACCCCACTTTACTCGCATCGTTCCTCAATCACTCTCAGCCATGAACCGTCTTTCCAACATCTGGGCACCAAACCACGGCGGCTCAACCGTACGCATACCTGCCGAGGACCTACAACTACGCGTGCACGTTTCCAGGGAGTCAGAGACGACCGCGACTCCTACCCTAGATTCCAGCACGTGCAGCACGCCCACAGTACCACCACCCCCTTCGCATCACTCGCAAAGGCAACTGAACGATGATGCGCTGGGTGATTTCTTTGGGGGACGGTGTCCTCGTACACGGACACAATGTCGCGAACAGCGCGTACCCCCTCCTTATTCACCAGACTGGGATGGCGAAAAGCTTCCCGAATACTCCTCATCCCCTGATTTCGAGGTGGAAACGGTTGCGCGACACTTGTTCAAATATGGATTCTGTACGTGTTGCTTTTCTTCGCTGCGTCCACCACCTTTTTGCTCACTGTTCTCGTTTTTGATCTACCTAGTCTTTCCTGTATTTTGGGCCGTCGGCGTCTACTTTTTGTTTACACCGCTACGCGTGTCTGCGGATTGGCAATCGGACAAGACGGATGATGAAAAGGATAAAATGCTCTCGGAGATGAGAGAAACGGAAGTGAAATGGGCCAAGCGCTGTCTATGGGCTCTCCTCACGTTCGCGGCGTGTCTCGTTATCCTGGTCGTCGCAGTGGTGGTTTCGAGGCATTGAGGTGGCTGGGCCGCTCTCTCTCTCTCTGTTATCTCGATGCTTTTGGAATTGGGATCACGGCTGGACACGACGTTCCTTGACGCTCTTTTTTGTTTATTATTACCGACGGATTGGTTCAGGATTAAGAAATGTACATTGTACTTTTGTGCGCGGTTTATGCTGCTACATTACTTATGCTCTATCTACATCGATCTGGGAACGATAACTTGAGCTGATCATGACTTGATTGGAGGCTTCCTGGCGCTTGCTTATCGTTCACCCAATCGCACTTGTATCACACATCCCACCACTCCCAATCGAACGGTCGTCTTCTTGTCCGTCCCGCTGTGAGCTAGTTGCTTCTGAGAGTCGTTCTCAACGTTGAGCTTCCACGCTTGAGATCTGATTAGCCCGTAGGTGAGACCGTGAACAGACCACGATGGTAAACTGTAAGCAGGCATAACCTCCAAAGAACGACCCACTCTGAATCCATGATACGCGCACGCCGCCCCTGCCAGTCGCCGAACTGAAAGCCAAGGCCGAGAAAGCCAAAGATGTCGGTATCACCAAGGTGACGAACACGCGCGACCGGTTTTCGAGCGTACCTTCTTCCAAAGCCAACTGGGATCCGAATTGGAAACGGGCTCCACCGCCGCCGCCTGCGACGGGTTCGGCTCGTGCGTTGACACCGGTAGTGGCAGGTGGTCCTCCCCCGCCTCCGTTGAGGTCTCGGCCTGACGTTGTCACGTCGGGCACGGGCACGGGCGCAGTACCGCCGGCCGTTCCTCGTGCTTCGCGGCCGATCGATGACGTGCTTGCACCACCTCCCTATGCACCTCCCCCTCCTCCCGTGCGTGCTGCGAGTGGATATCCACCTAGTCACCGAGAAACGTCATCAGACGCGGTGAACAAGATTGACTGGGTGAATCTGAGCCCGGAGGATAAAGAAGAGTTCTTTGGGTGGTTGGATGAATTCTTTTCGCGGTACCTCGGGATCGAGCTGAGTCCCAGAGAGCGGAGATCAGTGCCGCCGTCTGTGTCCGCGACGCCTCCCGTGCATAGAAGACCTCCGGTAAGCACGTGCTGTCGTTCAGTTCATGTCGGTTATCATCAACATTATCGTAGCCAACGGTCAACATGGTGACGCGACCACAAGTCTGACAATGTATTTGTGAATTGCAAAAGGATGATGGATGTCCACCTCTCTGAGGCATATATACATACGCAGTATGTGAAAATACTAGCCCATAAGTTAGTGAAAGATTAATCAGTGGGACGCAATGGTAGCGAGGTCTAGGATGAAGGAGATGAAGTGAAAGCGGTAAACGATATCGTGTATGTCTCAATGTCGAGCATCTCGTAAGCGTGATAGTTGATCTCTTAATGCGGCGTTCGTTCGCAGTCTGGATGTGGCATCTGAAACAAATTCTGTATTCTTCGGTCTTCGGTTACAACCTGGGATAAAGGGGAGGTGAGGAATTGGTATATAGGGGCAGTGCGAAGGGACAGACGGCGGGGCAACCGCAGTTGAGAGCGGTCCTGTGCATGTGGGACTTGCTTGTCTTGCATCTCTGAGAGTTGCAATCCGAAACCTCGCCGGTGAAGTAGCGCCCATGGAAGTGCTATACCGCCTTGGTCATTACAGCATGTGCAACACGGGTGAAACTTACGCCGCATCCTCTGTAATAGTCACCTACGCTGTTCATGTTCATGTTCATGTCACGAGGAATGAGCGCTAGCCCCGGCGCTGTGAACGGAGAAGGACGTACACTTCGTGGTGGCACATTGAGTAAGGGGTTGTGTTGTCGAACGTGATTGGCGAGTCGGGTGGGTCGTTAACCGAAACACTCGGTGTAGAGCCGCTGCAGGAAGCACAAATGGTCAAGTAGGGACGACGTTTTATATCTCCTGCGTCGCGTTCCGCCGCCAAGCGGCTGTGGAGTGATGGAGTGTGGTGGAATAGTCAAATGTCAGTGGAATTGGTCAGGAAGCGTTGCGGGACCAGTCCACAGGCGGGCGTTGTGGGGTTTACATGTTTTTGTTTTTGTTTTTTTTTGTTTTATCCTTTAGCATCAGAAATACTTGGCAGGCTGTCCATGCATACCCCAGCTGCGTCATTTCGTCAGCTCGCCGACCCCGGAGAGCCTTCGGATCAAATGCCGCATGTCGGCAAAATCTTATCTCATTGTGGCAACGAGAAATATAAAAATAACAATAACACGGTGGTCAAGTGTCACCAAGCGACCCGTTGCACCGACAAAATACCCTCCGTCTGTGTTTTGTTCTGCGATACGTCCAATCCGGAGATGAAACACGTCCACAGACGAACATCTTCTGAGAGAGCGGGTGTGAAAAAGTTATCCGCGGACGTGTACACTCCGCCAATCGAAATGAGAATATCCGAGTCATCGCGATCAGTCGATCTCGACCCAGATAGCAGGGAGGTAGCTTGCGACCGGATCGTCGAAGCAGCACAGGCGCCGCAGACAGCGAGAGGGGGGCTTGAGGAATATCGCAACCTCGAGGACGGTGCTTCTGTAGGGCAGGCGTGGACGGAAACACATTGTGCGAGGTAGTCGGAGACCATGGCAGAATCGTTTCGAAAAGGCGATTTGATACGTTCTCTCGTCGACGTGGTCGAATCCATGCACAGCGGAAATAGTCGACTGAGATGTCGGAATGAGCTGGGTTTGTCGATGGGTTGTCGATCGCCGCTCCCCCAACCCACTTTATGCGCGCAAGGGTGGTCCCTGGAGCGAAGACTCTACCACATGGCTGGGAGGGCGTCAAGTGTGGCAGCCAATTGTTATCGACGGCGTTCGACTAGGGGCCACGAACTTGGAGGGGCCAAGGGTGGAGGGCCAAGGGTTTGGCAGATATTCGCACTCGATGAGCACGTTTCAGGGTCCGGAGAGGTGGCCAGTACACGCCGCAACTTCATGTCCTCGTCGATAATCAAGGGCCCAATCATCAACCCTAAGCTTCTCCACATTGTCTCCAACGAGGACCACGCATACGAGGCGAATACAGACCTTCTGTAGCGCAGATCCAAATTGATTGTACCTCTGTCTCGTCACCGTGCACCGCAGCACTTTCAATACCGGTCAACGTGAAACGGCAGCACATACCATGGCAATGCGACAGTCTCATGTCACTCAAGTGTACATCGTCCCAAACAAGACCCTTAAAGACTCGTGCAACCGGGTTACCGAATACCACTGATCTGTCACTCTCAATGATTGCTTCCTCCACACCCAGATCCGGGTCCCGAAGTGTGCTGATCAGTGCCTCGTTGTTGGGGGCAGCGTTCAAACTTTGCAGTATCAATGTCACCACCTTTTGCAAGCTCGATCACACTACAGAAGTACGAATGGGAAGGGATGCACACCTCCAACGATCCCCTCAAGTCAAATTGAAGCTGTTTGTTGGTTCTCTCAAGGCGACCCTTGGCAAACCGGTGTTTCACAGGCGACGCCGTGACCTACACAGAAGATCTCGACATAAATTTGGAATAGCCACAACGCTGCGACACAGTTTCAGTCCCTTGATGGCCTCGAGGTAGATGACAAGGTGCGTGTATGCTGACTCAGTAACATGCCTTTTCTTTCTCGGTCCCCACACCGCTGGCATGCAGTGGTATTGTGTTCAATCATTCACCATCATTCCAGCCGGACGCGAAAAGCTAGTCGCTCCGATTGGGCGCAAGATGATCTGGGTTCCTGGCCGATATAGGACCCCATCGCGAGTTGTTTTTACACGCGTTCACAGTCCAGAGTGCCTTCTTGCCCCTTTTGCCAATTCATCAACGCCCACTTCTACCTGGGGTACTATCGATGATCGCATCGTGTTTGATGTACGTTATAGCCATCGATATTCAGTTATCGTAATCTCGTTTGAGCGACTCTCACGCAGCAGGGTATAAAACGTCGATGCTGCGCGCGTTACTGAACCTCACCCTCAGTCCGCACTACTTCCATCATCATGTCCTTCTCGCGCAAGTCTGTATATCAGAAACATGCTACCCTTGGAGCCAAGAATTCACCCTTGTCTGCGTCCGGAGAGTATACAACTCGGTCACTTGTTACCGAGCAGAGGACGAGGACGGTATCCGACTATGGTAGCAGACCTATCACCCCGGCGATAGTGGAAACCCGCTCTGTGATCCAAAAGGAAGAGTGGCTCGAAGCTGCTCGCAGAAGCACCGAACACTTTAAAAGACATGGCTCTTCAGTCCCTCTGGTTTGGGTATGGCTTCTCTTCATATCACGTCATCTCGAACCCATGTTTGATGCCAATATTAAGGTCCTGACCGAGGGTAACGAGATTCCAGACAATGCCGTTCCTTTCGGGGAAGATCGCAATGGATGTACCATGTACATCGCCCGCGCTCTCCTGGAGGGCGGTCTTCGTGAGTAGCTGGTGACTGCACTACGTGGCCGGTGAACTCAAGACCTTGATCTGCAGACATCGGTAAAGCGAGTCCCCAGTTCGCTGGGGCCGTAATTGGGTATGCCGGCAAAGAGCATATCGTATGCACCTCTTGTGTCGGCCGAAGAACACGAACTAAGTTTATCACAGATCGCCAACTATGAAGTGCTTGTATGCGCTTCACAGCTTCGCTGGGGCTTCCCTACTGCGGAACGCGAAGGTATTCTTACTCAGGGCACGGTCGTCCTTGCTCAGCAACGTACAACAAGAACATCGCACAGATCAGGAATCCGCGCTGTTGGGGTGGACCAGTTCAATACAACCCTCGTCGAGACTGATATACCGCGATTCATCCCCGACGTCTGTGATATCCCGCCAGACAGAGAGGCTGGTCTTAGAAGATTGGCGTACGTATCTCTCTAATAGTCTATTCTCGTTCTCATGAACTATCACAGTGAAATCAAGACTGTCATCGTCATCGACGATTCGATGTCTGTAAGTAGATCTTTTGGCAGTCTGAGACGATCCGTTGACTCTCTGTACTAGATGCAGGAGGGTAACCTCTGGGAGCAAGCCCGGGAGGCTCTTGCCGGCGTTGTGGACATCGCCAGCCAATACCGATCAAAAGGCGTTGATATTCACTTCCTGCACGGGGATGACTATACTCCAAACATGCAGGTAATCGTCTTCCTCGCTCCACAAGGACATCGATTGAAATAATCATGTAGTCGAGGGCAGAGGTAAATGCCTTGTTTAACCGAATCCTGCCCGAGGGTATGTATCGTTTATATACATACACAGCAGTGTGATCCTAACGCACTTTCCAGGCGTAGACACTCCGACTGGTGCGAAGCTCGGCCAGATCATTGACCATTACCTACCTCATATCGAGCATGCTCACTCTACTCACGAGCCCATCACTGTCGTCGTGATCACTGATGGTCTTCCGAGTAAGTTACGGTTTCATACGTGCCTGTTAGTTTTTGCTCACGATTCATGACTCATGTGCGTAGCCGACCAAGCGGATCTCGAGAGAGTGATTGTTGATGCAGCGCATCGTCTTGACCGTCAACACGTAAAGCACGACATGTTCGGGATTCAATTCGTGCAAATCGGCACAGACCCAGCTGCTTCCGAACTGCTACACACACTCGACGACCACCTCATGGACCGTTACAAGATCAGGGTACATTATTCTGTTTGTTGCATATATGCGATGATCACTCAACCGTTTGGCAGGATATCGTTGACAGTACTCCATACGACCCTGCGTACGGTGCATTTGACACCGAGTACATGCTGAAGATCCTTCTTGGGGGTATCCACAAGGATCTAGACCATGCTGGCCCCAACAGTGGAAAAACCGCGTTACTCTCCCCTCTGAATTCTACACCACGTCAGTATGAGAGATCGCCGCGCAGTCTGGCTGGGAGGCTGGGGCCCAATAGTCCTCGTCTTGCGACCCTATCGCCCAGGCCTGGCTACTGAACCGCATCGCATAGATGCGTGAAACACGGATTCGTTCTCTTGGAATGGTTGTACACAGTGTATGTTGTGCCGCTTTTTACACGCCTGTAAAAGTTGCTATACAAGCACGTTTTCTTCTGCTGCGTCGACGTCGACGGTCTCCCTTGCTCACTGGGAATGACAGTATCTTGTTGCATCGGTTGACGCAGTTGTGGGTGTGAGCTTGGTGTCAGGTCACATCGCCATCGCCACGTCCGTACTACCTCCTTTTCCTTCGAGATGCCGTGTCCGTTCTCCTTAGCGGGACTCCATTCGCGGAAGGGGCCTATCCCTCTTCGTACCGGTTCTCGTTGTCTCGCTATGTGCATGCCTCTCTTCCATTTCCTTTCGGCGGCTGCTTATCGACTGGTTACTGTTTTTCTCACCAGTTGGCTGTCGCTTTTTCTTCTAATTCACTATAGTCAATTTGTACAACTCAAGTCTTCGAGCTTTCGTACTATTTACTAGGGGTTTGTGCTGACTCCTGAGTCTCTGACTTGGATCTTGAAATTGGTGCTGCGCTCCAGCGGTGTCGGCTCACGCTGCGGTCATGCTGCACGCACGGTTGCGTTCGGTCGATTCTGCTGCG
>JBBPNB010000365.1:0-20783 GCA_038090635.1 Rubroboletus satanas
GGATAAGAGCTAGTTGTGCTACAATCAAATCACCTCATAGCTCCTTTCTTTTGCTCTGGGAGGCTGTCCTGATGTCTAATAGCTATAATGGCTCAGATTGGTATGGGGATCCATGGGATAGCTATCTACCTGTATTCCATTGATAGGCCACCTTCCCAGATGCATTAGAAAGTGTACTGCCATGTATTTTTGCTTTTTTTAATACTTTGTATTTACAGATCAATATGAAGATGTTGTCTTTATGTTCTTTTGCATGCTGTTAGGTCTATTCTAATTACTGTTATGTTTTGCAATGACTTTGCACTATGGCCTGCATAGATTACAAAAGTGTAGACTTGAACTCAAGATTGAAAAGTGTGGTGAGGATGATGGAAAGCACAGCAAGTGTTATGGCTATGGCATCCCCTGACTTGTTTCCTTGGAACAACCCCAACTCACCCTCCAGGACCCTAGTGTTATGACGCTACCAATTCTCCCGGTTATACCAAGAGTAGATAGTGCGACAAGTCCTAGCAGCAGGCACTCAGAAGTAGCCTTAGTCTTAGAGAGATCTACGGAAGGGGGAACTCCAGGAGATACGTGGTATTCATGTAGAACTAGCTGAGGTGCTTAGTTCTACGGCCGGGTCTTTATATACAGGTACAAGAGTGCTACAAGGCCAGAGAACCCCTAAAGGGGAACTATCTGGAAACCGGTTGGCACGAGGTGAAGGGGAGGCATACAGGAATAACAGAGGAAACTGGAAAGGGAGTAATGGTGCCGGTCCTCATGTGGAACATTAGGCGAAACGAGGACCGAAGTAATGGTACATCATATGAAGGCAGTACGAGGCGGGTCATCAGTCTAAAATGTAGGAACGTTGGCTGCTTACGGTAATCAGGAATGGAAGGGTGGTAGGGTGAGATTTGGAGTAGGAGGGAACGAGAAAGGATAATAGTCATATGGCGAACATTGGGTTGTAACACCTAGGGAGGAATCTCCTTAATGAGTTGTGTGACCTTGGATACGAAGACCATATGCCGGATGACTTATGGGACGAGTTCATAAGCCTAGACTATGTCACACCAGAGGATGATGGGACTTCCCAGGGAATTCCCAGGGATCATCCCTAATTTCCTTTTATATCCATTTCCAATTACTGTATTTCATATGCGGACACATCTCACCTTGGCATCTACCATACTTAGGTAATGCCTCGTGTTCCCCTCACCCAGACAGATCTGGATTCCAATTCCGATCTCGCTCGATATAGTGCCGCCCTTATATAGGTAGTTAGTGCCTCCCCTAAACTACTGAAGTAGTATTTAAGTTCGTACTCCACTGTACTTCCTTTCCCCTCAATCTTGATCTGTGCCATTCACCATAACAGTCTTGATCGCTGTGAAGCCTGATCGCCACTTCACTTCTATATCACTGCTTCTATCTCTGCGTCTTGCAATCAGTCTTAGCCTAAGGTTAACACCTAGCACCTAAGCCTTTATCCTAGAAGGGTACTGTCCCCTAGGCATAGTACCACCTGTTGGGAGCCAGCGCACTCGACCTTCCGGTGAAGGACCACTTCGTACGCGAAGTGCTACGTGAACAGCCCCACGTATACATTAGGCTAGTGTAGGTGCTCCAGAGGGAGAAGGCTAGTGCACTAGACCTCCACCGGTCACTGCTCTCAAGCATCCAGTGCTGTCACCTTGGGAGTTCCCATTCTTCCCTAGTGATATGTGTTGAGACCAGCCCTCTCAACACTCGTTCTCCAAGCCAACAGGAGACTTCCCCAGCACACCACTGTGGTCGAGATTGTTACGGTCCTGCATAACAAAAGATCAAGATTCTTTCTTGTTGGTGTTACTATCACCCAACGTCCCTCCATTCTGGCTACCAGGGTAGCCATCATTTGTCACCACGCACTGCATCAGCCTTTCTCAGATTCTCACACGAGACCCTGAAGAAGACGAAGAAGAGAGAGTAGCCAGCCCAGTTAGGTCTACCACTCATTCCCAATTCGTCACCATACCCAAACACACGTCATCAAGAAGGATCTCTGGTTCTTCCAGGACTACTGCTCCCCCACCAGCTCATTACCAACCTCCCTCACCAGCCCGCACATCTCCCACCCCTTTCATTTCCCATGCTTCCTCAGATGGTCCCCCCTATCGGCCAGAGACCCCATCGGCCATTCCTACCCAACTCCCACCATCAGTTGAGGAAGGAGGAGAACCTATTGAAGTAGACTCCCCACCTAGGAAACCCGCTCATCCATCTCAACCCCCCGGTAAACCCCCTAGCCCAGGAGGATCAGACCCCTTTCCTTCAGACGACGACAATGATGATGAAGACGACATGACCAGAGAGATTAAAGCCGCCCTCCCAGAGGAGTTCTCGGAAGAGCCCCAGGATGCTTACCGATGGTTGCTCGCCATGAAAGACTACTTCGCCCTTCATGAACTAAAGTATACCGACACGGCCAAGACATACATCTTCCTTAATAGGATGAACAAGGGACAAGGGAAGGCCTTCACTGAAGCTTGGCTTACTAAGCTAGCCAACCCAGCAGAACTCGGTGTCAATAAAACCCTTGCGAAGATCTATACAGCCTTCAAAATGGCATTTTCCCCTTATGACAGCACCGAGTCAGCACGGGTCAGCCTTGCTACCCTCACACAGGATACTAGGTCTCCTTGAGGTTTCAAAAAGTTCATTTCAGACTTTTCGGTTCTTGCAGTATGGTCCAGACTTAACAAACAAATCCATGCACTTGAAGAATGGTTTCTTTGAGGTGTCAATCCTTATATCGCCCTTGAGTTAACTAGGATCAAAACCTTCAAAAAGGCCACCGACATGGAACAAGTTTATGAAGCCGCCACCGATGCAGAATCCGGACAATGAAGAATGAACAGCCTCAAGAAGAGAGCCACTCCTGCCTATACAGCCCAGCATAGACACCACGACCCCAATGCTATGCAGGTGGATCACCTCACCATCTCCCCTGTAGAACGAAGCCGACTCCGTAAAACCGGAGGATGCTTCATCTGCAAGAAGAAGGGATGTCACTTGCGGAACCACCCCGGGTACCCAGGAAACCCCTCTCCTACACCACCCCGGCTGTCTTATCACGCGAAAGCCCTCTCCACCACCTCTCCATCATCCAGGGAGCAGCCAACTCCTTCCCAGCCTGATCAGCTGGACCACATGCTTGCCAGTCTTCAGCACAGCAGCAGCTGAGGAGAAATCCTCCACACTTTACAGGTCACCTTTGACCCAAACCTAGACAAGGAAGGACTTTCCTATGATGGGAACTTCCAGCAGCCCGCAGAACCGCCCGCCAGCCCACAATGGGAACATATTAATGTCCTCGAAACGGAGGAATCCCCCGCAGCTCGGATGAAAGAGGCTGAGCCAATCATGAAGGTGTGCCCTTCCAAACCCACTAGTCCAAATTTTTAGTCGGGAGCAATGGACTGACGTCATTGCCTCCCTTTACGATTGTACCTGTATTTATTTCTGGAGTGAAGAGTAATTCTATTTGAATCCCCCTTTGTGTCTGGAAGCAGGATGGCAAAATTGTTGGGACTAATGCCTTAATCAACAGTGGAGCCACCGGTTGCTTCATAAATCAAACAACCGCGATATAGATGGGACTACCCATCTATGCCCTAGAAGCACTAATTCTAGCATGGAATGTTGACAGATCCCACAACGTTTCCAGAACTATCAAGTACAAAACCAATGTGGTTTTGGACTACGGAGGACTGAAAGAGCAGTGGGATCTTTTCATCCTCAACAGCGGAAAAGAGGGAGTTATTCTAGGTCTCCAATGGCTTCAGGCCATTAACCCGAACATAGATTGGAAGGCAGGGAATGTGACCATCACCCCCTCATCATACCGAAGAACCTCAGATGACTACCCAATCGCAATGCAGCAGCGTTATCTGCTCAGATACTTGGGTCATGGTAAGGAAGAGACTATTGAAGATGGTCTCTACCAATCATTTTGCAGGTGGACACCCATACAGCATGCAAAATTCTTCCACGCCCACGGGGACATCCCCGAGTTCATAATACGACGAACCACGCTATCTACCATGATAGCCCAACAAGAGCTCAAAAGCAAAATGCAGGTGGTTCTACCTCGAGCTTTCCAGCAATACGCTGACGTCTTTACCAAGAAAGACACCAAACTCCCACCTTCCCATCCCTACAACCATGCCGTTGAACTAAAGGACTCGTTCGTCCCAAAACAAGCCAAGAACTACCCTCTCAACCCTGCCGAACAGGAGGCTTGCAAGGAGTTCATCAATGAATATCTCAAATCCGGAAAAATTACCCTGTCCAAATCCCCCCAAGCTTCCCCTTTCTTCTTTGTTCAAAAGAAAGATGGAAAGCTTCGCCCCTGCCAAGACTACCGGTACCTGAACACCCACACGGTTAAGAACACTTATTTCCTCCCACTCATCTCCGACCTCACCGACAAACTAAAAGGATCAAAGATCTTTACCAAGTTTGACGTCCACTGGGGATACAATAACATTCTTATCAAACCCGAGGACTGATGGAAGGCAGCCTTCATCACCCCATTTGGGCTCTTCGAACCCACAGTGATGTTCTTCAGAATGTGCAATTCACCGGCCATATTCCAAGCCTTTATGGATGACCTCTTTGGTGATTACATTGTGGAAGGATGGCTGATTATCTATATGGATGACCTTCTCATCCATTCAGCTGACCCCGCCTTACACAAAGAGTGCACACGGAAGATCCTTCAACGCTTCTGTGAACATGAGATGTACCTCAAGCTGGAAAAGTGTATTTTCACAGCTCCGGAAGTGGAGTACTTAGGAATGATCATCAATGAAGACAGTCTTAAGATGGACCCCGCAAAACTCAAGGCCATCAAGGAATGGTCCCCATCAAATAGTGTCAAGGCTGTATGCTCATTTTTAGGATTCTGCAACTTCTACCGGAAGTTCATCCCCTCATTCTCGGACATTGCCTGTTCTCTTCTGGATCTTACGAAGAAGACCATGATATGGTCCTGGGAACTCCACCACAAAGAATCCTTTCAGAAGCTAAAAGTCATGTTCACTCGCCGACCCGTTTTAGCCTTCCCGGACACCTCCAAGCCTTTCACCCTCATGATGGACATGTCCCTCACTGCATCAGGAGGTGTACTGATGCAACTGAATGCCAATGGTGATCTCCAATCATGTGGCTACATATCGCAAATGTTCTCTCCAGCCAAGCAGAACTACGATATCTTTGACCACGAACTACTTGCAGTCATACGTGGACTCCAGGAGTGGCGCCAGTACCTCCTCAGATCACCTTATTCAGTCATGATTCTTACAGATCATAAGAACTTGACTTATTACAAGCAGACACATACGCTATCACACCGCGTCTCGTAATGGCTTCTGTTCCTACAGGACTTTGACCTCACTTATGTGGCCTTACCTGGCATGCAAATGGCACCTGTGGATGCCTTATCACGTCGGGACAACATCGATACTTCCCTGGACAACCAGAATGTCCAGGTCTTACCAGACTCTGCCTTTGAGGTCCAGATCAACCATATTGATCTGGTGCTGGCAAGTAAAATCCGAGCTTCTACAGCCTCGGATCCCCTCGTATTGGAAGCCCTCCGCCGCATGGAACTGGAGGAACCCCTTTTCACCACTCCCACCCAGAAGATTGGACCTTCGATGAAGGTCGCTTGTACTTCCGCAGCTGTCTCTACATGCCCACTGACGCACGTTCCGACCTTGTCAAAGCTGCACATTCCTCTCCGGAAGAAGGACACAGTGGCCACTTACGCACCATTGCCCTTCTCTCTAAGGATTACTGGTGGCCCAGACTCTCTTCCTTCGTTCGCCGATACGTCACCAGATGTGCAGTCTGCCAAATGTACAAGGTCCAGACTCACCCCATGGTTCCCCCTCTTAATCCCCTTTCCCTTGCTGTGAGTCGCCCCTTCCAAAATCTCTCTGTGGATCTCATCACAGATCTTCCCCCACTGCAGGGCTTTGACTCTGTCATGGTCATGGTTGACCATGGCCTTAGTAAGGGGGTAATTCTCGCTCCTTGCTCCAAAACAATCGACATGGCCGGCATCACCCATCTTTTCTTTGAAACCGTCTTCAAACACTACGGTCTCCACGAGAAAGTCATGTCAGACCAAGGTCCGCAATTTGCTTTGGCCTTCGCCAGGGAACTTGCCTGCCTCCTCGAATACGACCTTGCCCTTTCTACAGCCTACCATTCTCAAATGGATGGAGAAATGGAACGTTACAACCAAGAACTGGAGACTTACCTCCGGATCTTCTGTGATGGTCAGCCACACAAATGGCTAGACCTACTCACCATGGTGGAATTTGCACATAACACCGCCATCCACTTGGTCACAGGCAAATCTCCGTTTTCCCTAATGATGGGTTATGAACCCCATTCCTACCCACCCCTTGGTCACACCTTCCTTCCCGCTTTGGAACAAAGACTTTCCCACATCGAAGATGCCAGGAAAGAAGCCAAAGCCGCCCATACCCTTGCCCAGCAACATATGAGGGAGAGAGTTTTCTCTCACTTCAAACCCTGGAAAGTAGGCGATAAGGTTTGGTTAGACTCACGAAACTTGAAACTTCAAGTCCCATCACGGAAATTTGTGCCTCGCTGAACTGAACCCTTTGAGATCTCCCAAGTGATCTCCACAGTAGCGTACCGTCTACTGCTCCCAAAGACATGGAAAATCCACAATGTCTTCCACGCCTCACTTCTCACAGCCTTCAAGGAAACTCCCAAGCACAGCCCCAGCTTCCCACAGCCATCTCCGGAACTCATAGCCTTGGAAGAGGAATATGAAATTGAGAAAATCATCAATTACAGGGTAACTGCCAGCCAAAGGCAGTACTTATGCCATTGGAAGGGATATTCTGATGCTGAGCGGACTTGGGAACCCCCGTCCAACTTAGGAAATGCCAAGGAACTCCTCTCTGAGTATAAAAAGAGGGTCAGACTCTAAACCCTTCTTTCCTTCATTCCACCACCATTGCCCATGCCTGCTCCATCCTCCCTCTTCAACAACACTCCCCTCTCTGTTTGTATCTCCCGACTCCCAGCCTATGCCCACAGACTCCTCTATATCGGAGCGCTTGAGAATGTTGAGGCCCTCATGATGATCGAGGCCTTACCGTTCTACTACGCCAACGACACCTTTGTCCACCTCGTTCGACTCTTCCGCTTATACATGGCCCTTCGAACCCTTCTCACCAGGGCCACCTGGTGCCAGGCAGGTCCCGCTATCTTCGGGACTGACTCCAGACGGTCCAAGACTCTCCCACCATCATGACCATTGAGCAACTCTTGGTCGAGAACAGAAATCTCTTCCTCAACCTCCTTTATATCCATGGATTCTTCCTCTGTATTGCCCTTCTCCCCAAAGGAACCCTCACATGGATTATATGGCCTGTCCTCCTCTCCTTATCCAAAGGAGATTGAGAGGAGTATTTCAGAAACTCCCCGCTCCCTGATACCAGACCTAGCTTATCTTGGGCAGTCCATGTGGCCCTTAAGGAAGCTCTCCTAGTCCCCTATGACCTTCGCGGAGAATCCAGACCAGGTGGACCATCTAATCCACTCACTGGAGGAGGAGTTGAAGCATTTGCGCCCCCCTCTGACGGTGAGGCCACCCTTATCCCCAATTCCCCTGCCTCCAGTCTCTCCTTGTATCGGACCCCCTCCCCTGTACTGCCCGGAGGCTTTACTACCCCCGAGCCAACTGCCTCTATCATGCCCGTCATCAACAAGATCCCTCATACACCCAAATCCATCACCACCGGGCCCATATGCCAAGTCCCAAGGCATCAACGTGCAGTCCTTCTCAGGGCAGGGCTACCTACCAACCATGCCAATGGACGCCGTGTTCCCAATGTATTGGGACACTCTCCAAGCCCAAGCCCCTCAGCTCATCAATCGCCCCACCCCGCTCAGAACAGAACATCACCCTCCATTCCCTCTATCTCCCTTGCCTCTCTTGTTAGTCCCCCAGCCATACATAATCCCACTCCAGTATCAGTGGATGCCAACCCTCATATCCCCGACTCTGTACCCACTCGACCCGGTTTACCCCAACTGGTCCCACCTCGGTGCTTCGAATGCAGGGCAAGAACCCATCTTAGGGTTAACTGCCCAAGATACCAGTGTCCTATTTGCCACATCGTCATGCCCAGCCACCCCCAATACCGTTGCCCCCAACAATGTTGCTCCCTTTGCAGAGAGGCCGGTCATCGAGGACAGAACTGCTATCTGGCCGACCTGTCCCCTGAACAGTGGGACCTCACTGACTATGAGGTCAACAGAGGCAATAGTTCCTGAGATGGAACTTCAGGGTTATGAAGGGGTTAATGTTACGGCTATGGCATCCCCTGACTTGTTTCCTTGGAACAACCCCAACTTACCCTCCAGGACCCTAGGGAGGAATCTCCTTAATGAGTTGTGTGACCTCGGACACGAAGACCATATGCTGGATGACTTATGGGACGAGTTCATAAGCCTAGACTATGTCACACCAGAGGACGATGGGACTTCCCAGGGAATCCCCAGGGATCATCCCTAATTTCCTTTTATATCCATTTCCATTTACTGTATTTCATATGCGGACACATCTCACCTTGGCATCTACCATACTTAGATAATGCCTCGTGTTCTCCTCACCCAGACAGATCTGGATTCTGATTCTGATCTCGCTCGATATAGTGCCATCCTTATATAGGTAGTTAGTGCCTCCCCTAAACTACTAAAGTAGTATTTAAGTTCATACTCTGCTGTACTTCCTTTTCCCTCAATCTTGATCTGTGCCATTCACCATAACAGTCTTGATCACTGCGAAGCCTGAGCGCCACTTTGCTTCTATATCACCGCTTCTATCTCCATGTCTTGCAATCAGTCTTAGCCTAAGGTTAACACCTAGCGCCTAAGCCTTTGTCCTAGAAGGGTACTGTCCCCTAGGCATAGTACCACCCATTGGGAGCCAGCGCACTCGATCTTCCGGTGAAGGACCACTTCGTATGTGAAGTGCTACGTGGACAGCCCCACGTATACATCAGGCTAGTGTAGGTGCTCCAGAGGGAGAAGGCTAGTGCACTAGACCTCCACCGGTCACTGCTCTCAAGCATCCAGTGCTGTCACCTTGGGAGTTCCCATTCTCCCCTAGTGATATGTGTTGAGACCAGCCCTCTCAACACTCGTTCTCCAAGCCAACAGAAGACTTCCCCAGCACACCACTGCGGTCGAGATTGTTACGGTCCCGCGTAACAGCAAGGACCACATAAAGTGCAGCAAGAATGGTGTAAAGTGCAGTGAGGAAGATGTAGAGTGTGGTGAGGATTACATAAGAGTCAGTACAGTTACAAAAACCATGGCAGAAAACCTAGATAAAAAACCATGGGTGTTACAAACCAACGGTCTGGCTCTGTTCTCAAACCCTTATCCTACACTCCGCAGTTACCGTTTCATTCCTTTTCTTTCCTACCATTGTGGACAGGCATTCTACCCCTATGGACCACCTTTTCCTTTCCTGGTTGATCTCTCCAGATCTCTCCAGAACTTTCCAGTGTAAACCTAACTCTATTCTTACCTAACGGTCAGTCCTTCTTCTTTCCTATTCTGAGGACCGACACTGCCTTCAGTCATCTCCGTTATGTATAGCCTTACCATGAGGCTTCCTCATTACCATGCCTACAGGATACCATGAGGCCATTTCCCTTTTGGGATCCTCTCCTCTCGTAGCATGGTCTCCCCTGTATATAAACCCCTCGGCATAGAACTTAGCTCCCCAGCTAATTCTATGCAATATACCTGCTTTCTTGGTGTATTCTTCTCCTTGAGTCTTCGAGCATCTCTTTGATTGCTCACTACTAGTTCTTTGACGGTTATCTATCTTGGCTCATGCCTAGAGAGCGGTAGCGTCGTAACAATGGGAAGTTGGCAACACTTTGAGCTTCACTTTGAATTGTGAGTCCACTGTGAGCTGCATGTGATAGGATTGTGAGGTTGGATGCCAGAAGATGTCAACAGCATCTGATGTGCTATGTGCTGATAGCAAGGATACTGAATATGGTGAGCAGTGTTTACTATCCATTACAATGTTCTGATTGCTTCAGATACCCAAGAGGATTCAGAGACACTCTACAGTGAAGGACTTTGGGCGCATATCCTTCAGCAACAGAAACAGATTGTGCAGATCATCAGGACCACAGCCTCAGTCATCACACAGCTCATTATTGAAGCTTTCCAGAGAAAAGAACCAATCCCTTATCACACATCAGTCCTTACTGGTGCTGGTTGGGTAACTGAGCTTTTGACTGGGCATCCAGAATGAATTCACTCAGAACTTGGTGTCTGTTACGAAACCCCCTTTCTTCACACCTTTTTCGCCTTTTCCTTCACTTTCTTTCGCTTGACCAGTGGCACGTGACTTCGGAATCACATAACCCACTGCACGCGCTCAAGACCAGTGACACCTGGCACGTGAACAGCACATGACCCAGGCACGTCTCGACACGTACACATTGAGCATGCTATCCAGCACTGATCAGGAACAGCCGGTTCCCCGAGCCATCAAGCCATGCGTGCTGCTGCAGATTGCACAGCCAAGAGACCGCCGATCTCAGTTGAGTCGGCAGTGCTCATACCTAGTGCTGCCTCCTTTCACAGATTGCCGATGAAATCTTCTGATCTGATCCCTTAGACTAAAGAGGAAGCCATCAGATCCAGCATAGCCAGCTCATATCCATATATGGTAGCACTGCCTGAGAAGCAGGCCTATAAATATGGGCTCCACCTAAACGCCTCTTTCTTTAGTTTAGTCCACTTGTATCTACAGCGGGATCTTCGCTCCTCAAAGCTCCTTCTAGATATTAAGGCAACCTGTCAGTCTTCTTTTCATTTCCCTTGCCAGCCTTGGTGTAAGGCTGCAAGTTAGTCTCTGGTCCCCATAGTGGTCGTCGTTCACAACATCCGACTCTGCAGTGTTGCTCCTGCAACACTTGGACTAAACTATCATACGCTACCTGGACCGTAGAGTTTATGTGGAACCTCCCCATCCTTCCCTTGCTTGTCACCCCTCATTGGGTCCCCTCGCAAGGTTTATTCCCCAGGTTCCAGGCCTTGATTTAGGCCCAGGCATAGTTCCCTTGTTGAGAAATGACTGGCTGAAAGGACCTTGTTGGTCTTGCAGTTGTTGCCTGTCAGAAGACTAGTACTCCCCTGAACTAGGCTCTTGCCTATTGGATTTGGGTAGGAGCAGCCTTCGCCCGGATCGTCCCCACGAGCCTTTTGATTGCCCGTGTTGTGGAGTTCCACCCATTAGGATCGTCCCTGCGAGCCTCTTGGTTGCCCACATCAAGGAGTTCCATTTCCAGTCGCTCCCATGGAAGTACCGTGCAGCTTCTGTGTCATGAGGACTATTGTATCAGGTGCCAACCACACAAAGACTTTCGTGCACCTTCATTGTCTCCTAGTTCCCGCCCCCTATCAATCCCAACATGTCTGGTGGCTCATCATTAGCAGGGACATGCACCCCAGTTCCTCATGGGAGCACATCCAGCACTGCTGCCACCCTCCAAGACATCACCGCCTCCCTTGCCGAGCTCACTCTTGAGAAGTGAGCCAATGTTATGAAGAAGATTGTGGACCTGGGAAAATGGAATGGAGATAGATCCACCTTCTGGCTTTGGTGGATTCGTTTACGTCTCTGGGTCAACAAGCAGACCTGGAAATCTGACAAGCTCAAAGCGATCGCTGTTCTCTCACGCTTTGAAGGCAATGCAGAGGGTTTTACCCTCAGTACTCTGGAGAAGTACTCCCATAAAGAAGACAACTTTGTGCTTGACGCCAAAGGGGAACCCATCACCAAGAAGGTCGGGGATGCAGCTTGGCCATCCTGGAACAAGCTACAGAAAGAAGTCAAGGACTACTTCCAAATCAAAGTCCTTGCCCACGAGTCCCTCTGTGCCCTCAAAGACCTTTGACAGAAGGGTACCCCCAAGTTCTTACAGAACTTCAACAAGTTGTTCAAGGAAGCGCAGATAGATTGGGGACACGGTGTCGAGATCCTCAAGCACGCAGTGGACTACAAGGTCTACCACCACGTAAAGCTCCACCAGCCCCTCGTGGAAGAATCCTACTCTGGATTCAAGGAAGCCTGCAAGTATGCAGGACGAACCTTCAAGCAGATTGCCTGCGAAAGAGGACCATCATCCAAGGACGTGCCCACTTACTACCGTCCTATGGGCTCTTTCTTTTGCCCTGCTCAACACCCTTCCTACGCGCCTCCCGCTGGGGGACCACACCCTTACTCCTGCCTCCAGCAGTCGTCCCAACCTCAGTTCACGCCCACTGGCCTTCAGCCAGGATGTGGAGCCCCCATGGAGATAGGAGCACCTCCCCCAGATCATAGGAAATGCTGGAACTGTGACCAGCTAGGGCACATTGCGAAGATGTGCAGGAAACCATGACAGATGCCTGCGCAGGCTTGCGCCGCACCACAAGACTTAGGATATGCCTCCGCTGAGGCAGAGGCCTACTGGCGAGACTGCCTGAGAGCGGAAGCCAACGAAGAAGTTAGTGATGCTTTAAAAGGTCACAGTCCATGAGCGACAAGGGTGCTCCTGGACAAGGTATAAGGACAATGACTAGGACTTGGGGCCGGAATGACTCTTATTTATTTCAGACGCGCTTCTTAGCTAGCTTGAGCAATAAGTTATCCATATCAGCTTCTGAGGAAGTCTCTCGCAAGACAATCTTGGAAGCTCTTGATGCGTTAATTGCTCAGGTGTGCGCACTGAAATCCCTGAACATCCCTAACACCAGCCCCATTGATAAAACCCCTTGAGCACATCCCGCCTCGCTCGAAATGAACGTGTGCTTTACTAGCAGGTCGACCGATGGCTACTGTACTCATACAGTTAAAGCCCTCATCGACTTAGGATGCACCAACACCTTCATCAATGAGCAGTATGCGAAGGACATAGGACTCCTGACCGTGGACATCCCATACCCGGTCCCAATTAGGAATGCCGATGGCACCGACAACCATGGAGGTGCCATCACAAAGAAGATACCGATGATCATCCGGATTAACAGTCACTATGACATCGTGGATGTTTATGTCTTTCCTCTCGGGTCCAATTGGATGTATGTCGGGTATGACTGGCTGTCTACCCACAACCCCGATATCAACTGGTCCCGAAAGAAGATCGCCTTCCTCTGATGTACCCCAGAGTGCCAGCATACCAACCAGGTGGTAAGCAAGGCTGAAACTTGAGCTGTCCAAATTGAGGACAGCGCCAAAGCCCTGGTACCTGAAGTCTATCACAACTTCCTCAACATCTTCTCGGAGGAAGAGTCGAATAGGATGCTGGTTTGAAAGGCTTGGGATCATGCCATCGATCTCAAGCCAGATTTCATGCCGAAGAAAGGTTGGGTCATTCCTCTCTTGGACCCTGACATGGACGCACTGTGGACCTTTGTGGAGAAGGAGTCCACCAAGGGCTACATCCCCCCTTCAAAGTCTCCACAGACAAGCCCTGTGTTCTTCATTCTGAAGAAGGACGGAAAGAAGCGACTAGTAATGGATTACCGGTACCTCAATGAAGGTACCATCAAGAACGCCTACCTGCTTCCCCTGATCTCATCCCTTGTAGATCAGCTTAAAGGTGCCAATATGTTCACCACTATGGATCTCCGATGGGGATTCAACAACGTGCGGATCAAGGAAGGCCACAAATGGAAAGGGGCCTTCGTCACTCCAATAGGGGCCTATGAGCCCATGGTGATGTATTTCAGAATGTGCAACTCACCACCCACATTCCAGCAAATGATGAACAACATATTCAACGACATGTATGCTGTTCTCATCATCTACCTCAATGACTGTATGGTCGACACCAAAGGCAAGACCAAGACCGAGCACGAGGCTATCATCAAGGAAGTTCTGGGTCATCTTAGAGAAAATGACCTCTATGTCAAGCCTGAGAAGTGTCAGTTCTCAAAGGAGAAGCTTGACTTCCTTGGCATGGTCGTATCCAAGGACGGAGTCAAGATGCAGGACTCGAAGGTTGCCAGTGTCCTCGAACGGCCTACCCCAAGAAAGGTCAAGGACATTCAAGGCTTCCTCAGACTCTGCAACTACTATCGCAGATTCATCCACGGATTCGTGGACATCGCCCGTCCGCTCAACAACTTGACGAAGAAGACCACCCCGTGGCATTGGGGTGACAAAGAGCAGTCCGCTATGGACTCTCTCAAGGACAAGTTCAGGACTGCGCCCCTCCTCGCATATCCTGACAGGAAAAAGGAGGTTTGGTTGGAGATGGATGCCTCAGACATCGCAACTGGAGCAGTGCTCTCCGTCAAAGGCGATGACGACCTATGGCATCCAGTATTGTTCATCTCACACTCTTTCAACAGTGCAGAGCAAAACTACCCTATCTATGACAAGGAGTTACTCGCTGTCATTCGTGCATTGGAAGAGTGGCGACACTACCTGGTTGGCCATCCTTACTTTGAGATCTGGACCAACCACAAGAATCTAGAGTACTGGAAGAAACCCCAGGCTCTCTCTGGACGCCAGGCCCGCTGGCACAAAGTCCTCCAGGAGTTTAATTACTCCATGATTTACAAACCTGGCGCAAGTAACGGGCGCGCCGATGCCCTCTCCCGTCACCCAGACCATGGCGACGCTGTCAAGGACCACAATGCTAACATCACGGTCCTCCCTACTACCCTCTTCGTGAACCATGTGGAGCTCTCGTCCACATTTTATGATGCTCTCTCCAAGGCCTCGAAAGCCTTGGACCTGATCCTCATGCCCGAAGGCTTCACCCAGAAGTCTTCGGATGTGGTATTCGCCAACTCCAAGGGCAAGGTCTTCGTTCTCGAAGCCCTTCGTCTGGAGTTATTCAGACTTTGTCATGACTCCCTGGTAGCAGGTCATGCAGGCTTCGCGCAGACACTGCACCTCCTCACCCACCATTTTACATGGCCAGGAGTTACCAAGGATGTCAGGGCGTACGTCAAGGGCTGTCAGACCTGTACTACGGTCAAAGGACAATCCTCTGCCCTGGCTAGCAAGATCCTCCCTCTTCCCGTCCCTGCCCAACCCTGGGCAGACCTATCCGTCAACTTCATTACAGGGTTACCTCTGTCAGGTCCTTCTGGGTTCACAGCGTTTACGGTCATCGTTGACAGGTTCTCCAAAGAAGTAGTGTTCGTGCCATATCATGACACCATCACTTTGAGAAACCTGGCCACGACCTTCCATGACCATGTTTGGTGTCAGCACGGACTCCCCTCCTCAGTTGTCTTGGACCATGGACCTCAGTTTGTGTCGGAATTCACATCGGAGCTCTGCTTTCTCCTTGGTATAAAGCAGAAAACGTCTACAGCCTACCATCCTCAGATGAATGGTCAAACGGAATGAATCAATCGAGGCATGGAGCAGTACCTGCACTCCTACGTCGCCAAGAAGCAGGAAGACTGGGCCGAGTAGATCAAGCTCGCCCAATTCCACCACAATTCCTCACTCACTTCGGCCACTGAAATCACTTCCTTTGTGGTTACCCGCAAGTATTCCCCTCGTCCCGGCTTCAAAAGATCCTTGGACACCCTCGCAGGAGACTTCTCTCAGGAGGCTCTTAGTTCTCACAAGGCGGTTGCACTCACCTTGGAGGATTCTCATCAGCGCATGATCACTCAGGCAGACCACCTTCGGTCCAAAGTACCCACATACCAGATCAGCCAGAAGGTTTGGCTGTCCACTGATAGGCTCTTTTTGCTGTACCGCACAAAGAAGCTCTCGCAGAAATGGATCGGACCCTATGCCATCACCAAGGTCCTTCCTAATGCAGTGCGGCTTAAACTGCTGTGATCAGTCAAGATCCACTCTGTCATCAACATCTCCCACATCAAGCCCCACATAGACACTCTCCTGGATCAGCCGGTGATCTGTCTGGATGCTATTGAGGTAGACAACGAGGGTTACGCACAGTACAAGGTCCAGTCCATCCATGACTCTAAACTGGTTGGTGGACAGCTCCACTATCTCGTCCATTGGAAAGGTTACGACGAGACAGACTGTACATGGAAGCCAGCAGACCACCTAAAGTCTGCCCCTGACGCAGTTGCCAACTTTCATTGGTGCTGGATGGCTGCCCCACAGCAGCTCAGGGGTATCTCCCCTGCAGTATTCGGTCGGTTATTCTGGCCTTATGAAAACCTCATGGAGATAGTTCCTGACTCACAGGTAATGATGACTCATTCGGAGTACAAGTCCTAGAGGGGGGGTAGTGTTACGAAACCCCCTTTCTTCACACCTTTTTTGCCTTTTCCTTCACTTTCTTTTGCTTGACCAATGGCACATGACTTCAGAATCACATGACCCACTGCACACGCTCAAGACCAGTGACACCTGGCACATGACCAGCACATGACCCAGGCACGTCTCGACATGTACGCGTCGAGCATGCTATCCAGCACTGATCAGGAACAGCCGGTTTCCCGAGCCATCAAGCCATGCGTGCTGCTGCAGGTTGCACAACCAAGAGACCACCGATCTCAGTTGAGTCGGCAGCGCTCATACCTAGTGCTGCCTCCTTTCACAGATCACCGATGGGATTTCCCGATCCGATCCCTTAGACTAAAGAGGAAGCCATCAGATCCAGCGTAGCCAGCTCATATCTGTATATGGTAGCACTGCCCAAGAAGCAGGGCCTATAAATACGGGCTCTGCCTAAATGCCTCTTTCTTTAGTTTAGTCCACTTGTATCTACAGCGGGATCTTCGCTCCTCAAAGCTCCTTCTAGATATTAAGGCAACCCATCAGTCTTCTTTTCATTTCCCTTGCCAGCCTTGGTGTAAGGCTGCAAGTTAGTCTCTGGTCCCCATAGTGGTCATCGTTCGCAACATCTGACTCTGCAGTGTTGCTCCCACAACAGTGTCCACAAACTTGTCTTAAATATTCTCCTTGCTGAATTAAAAGCAGCTGGGTACCAGGATTCGAAACATGTCAAGCTTGATGAGCAGTTGACAATATTCCTTTATACCTCCGTGACAGGTTTGACGATACGACATGTCAGTGAGCAGTTCCAGCGATTCAATGATACCATTTCCAAGTATCTCTGCTTTTATTTTCATTACATTCTCTTCACTGATGTCTGCTATGATAGATACTTCAAAAATATGCTCAGCACATTCTCTTTCCCCCCGATTTACAATAAATATGTTCACCTTCTCCACAGAAATGACGACACTCCCCAAGCCATTTGGGAAAACCCCCGTTTCATGCCATTTTTCAAGGATGCAATCAGCGCTCTGGACGGAACTCATATACCATGCATGCCAAGCGCTGCAGAACGTGATGCCACTCACAATCGAAAGGGATTCAACTCACAAAACTGCCTGATATCCTGTGATTTCGACATGAAGGTCACCTACGTGCTCAGTGGATGGGAAGGTTCTGCTGCTGATTCATTGATATACCATAATGCCCATGTCCATGAGCTCGCAATCCCTTCTGGCAGCAACATGCAGGGGGAATACGAGCCTGAACATCCATTTTATATTTGGGAGGAATGATTAGGATTCGGAAATGGCACTTGAGGACACCAATGATATGCTCAACAACATTGCGTAGCTGAGTGTGATGCAGATTGAAGTACTCTCAGCGGTTGACAGGCCTGCTGGTGGTCACTTGTCAGACAAAAAGAAAAGAAAATCTGGTATACGAAGGACTCACTGGATACTTGCTTGACCCCATTCAGCAAGGTGGTAACGCTCTCCATGGTATGGCACAAGTAATTCTGGGCAGTTGGGATATCCAGCATCAGCAAGGTAATATTTCACAACATCATTTGCACTTATGATGATGCCGAGATAGAGGACATGGAAGACTTGGACATGGATCTTGTTCGCATCACCTCCCGAATGCTACTCTCAGATGAACCCGGAGCCTACGGCTGGCTCGCAAGTGGCGTTCCAACTCCCACTGGCCATGACATGATGTCTCAGAAACAGGACCAAATTGATTTCAATTTGTGGGTGGACTATGTACGGGAGCGGGCAGAAAGAGGAGATCCCGTCTCGAATTTGACAGGAGACTAGTATACCATGTATTGTACACGTGCTACTATCATTCATGCATACTATCAGCCTTGATGATACCAGCTTCCTCCAGCCTCTTCATCAACCACATCTTCCGAACCATGGCATGCTGTTCACTCATATTTTTGGAGAGGGTGATATACATGGCAGCGTGGTGACTGTATTTCTGAAAACAGTCGATAACTGCTACCACTTGGTAGGGGAAAGGGTATTCATATCGAGTTCAAGTAGTCTAGTCACTGCATCTGACTCAACAATGTCAGTAGTAGGGGGTGGTGGCGGCAGCGGCAGCGGTGGCAGCATTCAGCGAGGCATAGATGCCAATGACAATGGGAGATTGGCCATGAGCGTGTTGTTATCATGCAAGTGGGTGCTGTTACAGCTACGCCATCCCCCAACTTGTTTCCTTGGAACCACCCCGACTCACCTTCCTGGACCCTAGGGAGGAATCTCCTCAATGAGTTGTGTGACCGAAGACACGAAGACCTTATGCCAGATGACCTATGGGACGAGTTCATGAGCCTAGATTACATACATTGCGCCTGAGGATGATGGGACTTCCCAGGGAATCCCCAGGGATCACCCCTAATTTCCTTTTATATCCATTTCCAACTACTGTATTTCATATGCGGACACATCTCGCCTTGGCATCTACCATACTTAGGTAATGCCTCGTGTTCCCCTCACCCAGACAGATCTGGATCCCGATCCAGATCTCGCTCAATATAGTGCCGCCCTTATATAGGTAGTTAGGACCTCCCCTAAACTACCAAAGTAGTATTTAAGTTTGTACTCCGCTGTACTTCCTTTCTTCTCAATCTTGATCTGTGCCTTTCACCATAACAGTCTTGATCACTGCGAAGCTTGATCACCACTTCGCTTCTATATCACTGCTTCTATCTCCGCATCTTGCAATCAGTCTTAGCCTAAGGTTAACACCTAGCACCTAAGCCTTTGTCCTAGAAGGGTACCGTCCCCTAGGCATAGTATCACCCGTTGGGAGCCAGCGTGCTCGTTCTCCTGGTGAAGGACTACTTTGTATGTGAAGTACTATGTGGACAGCCCCACATATATGTCAGGCTAGTGTAGGCACTCCAGAGGGAGAAGGCTAGTGCACTAGACCTCCGCCGGTCACTGCTCTCGAGCATCCGGTGCAGTCACCTTGGGAGTTCCCATTCTCCCCTAGTGATATGTGTTGAGACCAGCCCTCTCAACACTCATTCTCCAAGCCAACAGGAGACTTCTCCAGCATACCACTGCAGTCGAGATTGTTACGGTCCCATGTAACAGGTGCTGAGAGTCCCAAGCTGATCTGATACCCAATCGATTGACATCGGGAGAGTATGGCGCTTCTGTGAAGAATGGAATGATGCTACTGATGGTGTTACGACACTACCGCTCTCGAGGCGTGAGCCAAGATAGATAACCGTTAAAGAACTAGTAGCGAGCAATCAGAGAGAAGCTCGAAGACTCTGGGAGACGAATACACCAAGAAAGCAGGTATATTGCGTAGAATTAGCTGGGGAGCTAAGTTCTATGCTGAGGGGTTTATATACATGGGAGACCGTGCTACGAGAGGAGAGGATCCTGAAAGGAGAAAGGCCTCATGGTATCCTGCAGGCACGGTAATGAGGAAACCTCATGGTGAGGCTATACATAGCGGAGATAGATGAAGGCAGTGTCGGTCCTAAGAATAGGAAAGAAGAAGGACCGACTGTCTGGTAAGAACAAGGTTAGATTTACATGGGAAAACGCTGGGGAGATCTGAGGAGATCAACCAGGAAGGGAAAAGGTGTTACGACGCTACCACTCTCTAGGCGTGAGCCAAGATAGATAACCATCAAAGAACTAGTAGCGAGCAATCAAAGAGATGCTCGAAGACTCAAGGAGGAGAATACACCAAGAAAGCAGGTATATTGCGTAGAATTAGCTGGGGAGCTAAGTTCTATGCCGAGGTGTTTATATACAAGAGAGACTGTGCTACGAGAGGAGAGGATCCCAAAAGGGGAACGGCCTCATGGTATCCTGCAAGCACGGTAATGAGGAAACCTCATGGTGAGGCTATACATAGCAGAGATAAATGAAGGCAGTGTCGGTCCTAAGAATAGGAAAGAAGAAGGACCGACCATCTGGTAAGAACAAGGTTAGGTTTACACAGGAAAGGGCTGGAGAGATCTGAAGAGATCAACCAGGAAAGGAAACGGTGGTCCATAGGAGCGAAATGCCTGTCCACAATGTTGGGAAAGAGAATGAAACAAAACAGTAACTGCGGAGTGTAGGATAAAGGTTTAACCGAACAGAGCCAGACCATTGGTTTGTAACAATAGCCCCGTTTTAAGGTGGGAGACACTGTACTCCCGAGACTTCAGCTAGAAATCTCCATTGTAGGCATCTGGGTCAGAGTCGGGGTCGTCCTGGAAGGGACAACTAGAGGCGAGATGTCCCGGCTGCTGACAGAGAGAACAGCGATGACAAGGGCAGTCATACTGTGGGTGTCCGGGGGCGGCTTTGTGACAGTAGGGGCAATGGTAGGAGGGACAATGGGGACAAAGATGTCCCTGGACTCCACAATTGTAACAACGGATAGGGCGCCATATGGATGGGCCCAGAGAGAGGACGAAGGGGTTAGATACTGACCC
>JBBPNB010000366.1:6760-20773 GCA_038090635.1 Rubroboletus satanas
ATCGCTAGGTAGCTGCATTACGAGGGGCCTCTTAGCCACAGGGACGCCGTGACCTCGTGTGAGTGAAAGGGTAAAGGCCCGTGGACCAATCAGAAAATTTGAAATGCAAGCAATAGTTTGGTATTACATGTATAGCGTGAGTAGTGTCTTCCACATCAAGTCAGCAACGTAGTCAACAGGATCCGCAGTCAGAATCACGCACGAAGACCGACGGCGCGGACCGTCTAAACTTTGCCGTTTGAACTCCACCAAAAACTTTTCGTCCACCATAGGAACCAAAGCGCAAGGGAACCGCCGACAACGCACATTATGATACGTGTTTGACGGACACCCCCGGCACCAACGAGACCAAACGCTTGCGCAGCTCGCCGCGATGAATGGGAAAATTGAGAAGAAAGACTAGAGAACGTGTTGCCCTATGCAGCCGTCTTGAAACACAATAATTGACCAACCAGACTGCTCAAACTCACGGTGTCGTCTAAAGTTAAGTTCTGGCGTTCTGCGTCATCATAAATGTCTGTGGTGACCTTGTGGGACGTATCAGCGAGAGTTTGCTGCTCGTAGGGAAACACATACGCCTCGTAAAGTTCTTATTTTCGAATGCAATTCGTCGAGGCGCTGGTCATTTTGAGCTTCATAGGTTGTTTCCGCTGACCGCGACGACGACATAGAAGTATGGAGGATGAGGGCGTGAGAAAATTTGAACCGTACCGCTAACCCAGCGCCTTACCTCTTCAAGTTGGGGTGAACAGGTACATATGTAGAGTTTCAGTAGAATACTAACTTGTATTGGCTCAGCTGCATACATAATTCCTAAGGTGAGGTATTTACACAGTACTGAACTAGTCAAGGAACTAGTATCTGATAGGCATAGCTGTTACATAACCCAGAACACGTCGACCCACGTTACCCGGAGTTGTAGGGGGCTCTCGCCAGGAGAGGATTCCGAGACATTAAGAATTTTCGAGTCACTGATGGCTTGTCAACTGGCGGAGAAAACCCAACCCCGCTGGCGGGATACCGGGACTCGGCGACACATCTTGCCGTCCCCTTCCTCCCACTCTGCGTCAAGTTCCACCTGGTCTGGATCCGGCTGAAACCACCAGAAGTCGTGCCTGTCTCGAGCGGTCCAGATACACCATGCAACCAAGAGGGCCACCACGAACAAGAAAGCGCCCGTACAAGCCCGTGAAGTCGTATCGTCTGGATAGCACCACTGAACCGCAAAAGCTGCAACGAAAAAAAACATGCTGGGAAAGCATGCTCAGGGAAAGTGATCACCTACGACTTCCAGGACGCTCACCCCCACACGAGGAAAGCATGCGGTAGACTGTAAACGATGGCAAGACTCTCAAGACCGTGCCTTTCGTGCCATAATTCATGCAAAAATTTGGCCTGTTCAAGTCAGGAGGTTCACACATGGCAGGGAGATATGATGTACTGACAGCTTTAGACGAGGTATTCCTCGCCTCGGTTCGGCTATGCCCCATGAAGACCAAACCAAGGATGATGCTCGCCATGCTTGCTACTAGTGACATATAACTGAGGAATTGCTGCAGTGAAGTCCCTGCCCCCGATTGTTTTGGAAGAAACCCGACGTAGGCATTCAGGAGCACAGTCGCCTGGAGGTCGTCCAGCTATTTTGTTCAGGACACGGGGTTTGGTCTGCTTACCAGTACAATGGTTTCTTGGAGTTGTGAGTCCAGCTTGTTGACGAACATGTTCCACCTTTCTTTGCTTACGATGTCGTCGACAAAAATTCTGTGTAACAGCCGCACGTTGTTCACGGGTGCCATGAATAACAGCGGTGCAAAAGTCATCATGAGTAGTGAAGGGTGGTATCTCCATCCATGGATCGTTTGGTCATAATTGAGGCGCGCACAATCTTCCCCGTAAAAGTTGAGAAAGTAATTGCGATCTGTAACTGTGAACAGGAAATGTCGGAGAGTATGATGAAGACGTACAGAATATGGGCATGATTCGACCTGAAGACCATTAGTAAGCTTTCGGTGAACCAGTGAATGCTGTTCGATTCACCTATAATGATCGCGCAGTGCCCACGCTTTTCTGTCTTTTCGGCTGAACAAGTGATTGGTGAATATGAGTATGTTGCTAAATGTATAACCTACGATCAATGCGTTCGATGAGAGATAAGTGATTCTTTAGTTCCTCGGGGCTTAGAGGGCATGACGATCTATTCGACGTTAAATGATCTGTCGCTTAAATTGTTTAATGCACATACAACAGCGGGGGCGAAGCATTCACCACATGTAGCATGAAGAATCATATCCACTACCTCATCTTTCAACTCTTGAGTAACTCTGCAAAAGTTTGGGTAGAGATTCCAGTGGTTCCTGGAGTTACGTTAGATCATCAACACATTATATGCGACTAATTATTTGAGAGTGCGTCAGGCTGATGAATGTTTCACAATACACGACTCACGTAGGTGGCACACCAGTAATGTACTTGGATACCCAGCCCTAATGGATATAAATTGTTTCGTGAGCCCTCCAGGGCTAGCAGCCTGGAGTTTACCTTTGTGGGGAAGCAAGAGGATACCTCTACAATCCTTGAAGATCTCATACCCTTCCCATGTATCTAGCCAAAAAAGACTCCTGGTTCGTGGATTCACGAAATAATAACAACAAATTACTTCTTTCCCTTCTAGCTTGGGTTCCAAAACCAGCTGAACTTCGTCGAGTTTCAGGGATTCGGAGAGGCTTTGCTTCTTGATCTCAGAGTCCAGCTCCGAGAACAAGAAGGTTCTGAAGTACTCGATATCCTGGTGGATCTCTACATTGCACATGTTCACTTCCGTAAACGTTTTCTGTGGATTGGTACTTGAGATACAATAATAACGATAACCAAAATCAGAATCACTAACCGACTCATCATGCACGAAGTAAAGAGCACCTTCTGGGTGCCGGTAGGCTGTCCACCCCATCGGGACGTCCTCTCTGGAAACGGAAGTTAAGTGCGAGGTCTATCTCCGACGCAGTAACGAAACGAACGGCGTCTCAGGGTACTGGTACGTCATCGCATCAATCGTGTAATCGATTCCGGATGGACATCTGGGGTGTCACATGAGCTCTGGGTTCCGTCAAATATTCCAAGTACCCCACCTCATCGCGCGGTTATCATACCGGAGTACATCATTAACTGAAATTGGGAAGAAACGATTTCCAACATGTATCAGCTCCGCAGGTCGGTTTGGGTCATCCACATTGGGTGGGCCAATAATGTTGTCGGGGGTGGCAGAACTACCTGGTTCAGCCCTTCTCAGGGTGGGAGAAGACGAAGGATCGAAGATGAGTGCATCTCGGTCGGGAGCTGGGGTTCGAACACGAGCAGGTGGACCACAATGCTCTCGATATGAAGCTCGCCCGATTGAATTTCCAGAGGCGCAAGATTTCTGTGAGACGGACAACTGTGAAGATTTTATCGACAATGGCGTTCTGCTCCGACAAGGTTCCGACTCATTTGTGTCGAGATTGTGGGCTGCATCCGGTGATGTCTTGACGCCAGCGTTTTCGGGTGTGTAGCTGTCATGGTGAGTGTGGATAGTGGTACTAGAGCTTGACCGAAGGATAGAGTCGGCCACAACCTGTGGTGCGTCGTGATTGCTCGAGCTGGGCTCACCGTGAAGCGACGTCTGACTACCAGTCATCCATGGGATATAGTCTCGCGAGTAGCGCCTTGCTGGAGCAGGAGAATATGGGGTAAGGTGACCAGACGGGCTCCTCGCGTCAGTGTATGGCGAGTCCACGGGAGAAAACCAGCTACGTTCGTGAGCATCAGAAGGTCCGGACGAGGGAGTATTCATGGCGCAGACGGCCTCATTGTCCGGCGTGGCTGATGAAGTTGGCGGTTCTTGACGCTGGTGGAGAGTTGGTCTGCGTGGGTTTACACGTGTCCATCGACGAAGAGAAGCAAAGAATGCAAGCAATCGATTTATCAGCCTACAAAATGGCAACCGGCGGATGGATGCCAGGAATTTCAGAAAACGGCTCAGGAATTGAGCCAACAATTGGCTCGGTATGGGCACTGACATCGGGCGAAGCGGAAGTGGACCAGGACGACTCCCCACTGCCCAGCCAGTAGACAGGTTAAATGGGAAAGTGAGGCCTGTGTAACACGTTCACTAAACCAATTGCCCATGCACGTTCCGTGTATCTTGTGGAGCCTGCATTGAAGGTCCGATGTTGTACTGGGCCACAGCATGTTCGAGCGCTTTTCGCTTGGCTACATCATACGTGGAGAATCTGCCGGGCAGCGAAAATTGAGCGTTTAAACGATCGTCCAGGGCTGTCGGGTGATTCAGAGCTTTTGCCCACCCTCAACCACCTCTACTGCCATACCAAGCCGCCGATACTTGTGTGCTACGGCCCTCCGTTGCAAATCGCGATGATTTCGGATGGTTTGAAAGTCACCACAGATAAGGAGCAACTCAGTCTTGTAATTATTATTGCCTTGATTGATCTGCTGGTAGATAGCATCGAGTGCACCGTGACGACGGCCTTCGACAAGAACCTGCCAGTATATTTTTCAGCACGTAGAAACACGCTAGGAGCATAAGTACATACCAAGTTGACCTTCAAAGTTTATGACCGATGTCACAGTTAGAGGCTAACACACCTCTGAAGGTGGAGTTGATTGAACATGCCGGTGTGCAATTGCAGTCGAATGCACATCATTAATCTTCGACCGCTATTCCAACGATAATGAAAAGTGGGTAAATTGGTACTTTCAGTTCAGGAGTGGGCCTCTGGTGGGTGAAGCAGGGGCAGTACGATGTCGAGTCTGAACAACTTGCAGAACCCCGCAAACCAACTTAGGTAATCGCCGACTTGTACACCTCATTCACAACGCGCGCGTTCAAACACTCAATTCATTGATCAATTAATAAAGACAGCTCATGATGTATAACGTTATCGTTTGGCGACTCTCTGCAAGATATTCCATCCAGGCGCTACCTTTAGTAAGCCCGCTGGAGTCTTAGACGGCCCTCAGCGTGAAAACCTACCACGGATACCCCAGCACCTCGTCCAAGCTATCCTGACCCATACTCGTTATACTCATTATGCCCTTTGAAGGTGATCCGCTTGCTTTCTATGGCAGAAACATCATTGAAGACTATCATGCCCGACTAAAGGCGAGACTATCGCTTCAAGCTGGTCGATCTGATTCTAGCGACATCTCTGACGACCAACTGCGCTTTGTCCCCGAGAAAAAGGTCGGGATCTTAGGCGCTGGCATCGGCGGTCTCTATACAGCCCTCATACTTGACTCTCTCGACATCGAATACGAAATCCTTGAGGCCTCAGACCGTACTGGCGGTCGGCTGTACACTCATAAATTCCTAGGCGGGGGCAAATACGACTATTATGTCTGCTGTTTTATCTGTCCAGCCCAATCCTTCGACGCTGATTTTCTCCTATACCTAGGACGCAGGCGCCATGCGCTTCCCAATTCCGAAGAAAGATAGCCAAGGACGGTATAAGAATGGATTCATGAAGAGATTAGCAGAGTTGACCGAATATGGACCGTTGAATGAAGGTCAAGATCGCCTCAGGGATAGCCTTATACCCTTGTATCACCAGGCTCGGGATGGTTCGAAGCCAGGTTCCTACTATTACAACGGGATCCGTGAACCAGTGTCCAACGCACCCAAAGGGCCTTTTGGTGCCCAAGAGATGGACGTGGATGCTGATTATATTCGAGCGGGCGTGGATGCAATCGTCAGCGATGTCACTTATCCATTCGTCCGAATGTTCGTACAGGATATGGAAACTGGGAAGAGGAAAGGATGGGAGGTGCTCAAGGCCAACGACTCGCACACTGTCCGAGCATACATGGCGACCAAGTATCTACCTAGTGCCCACCTTGAGCTTCCTCCACAGCATCTTCCTACGAATGTTATCAACTGGTGCGGACTTCTGGGAGGTGGTGTTGATGGTGCACTGGTAGAGACCGTCTTTTCATCACTGGCACTTACCAATATTGGTAATACCAACTATGGAGATGTACAATGGAGGTGTTTCGAGTAGGTTCCATCATTGTTATCAGACCTGGCTCAACTCATCTCGCTCATGTAGGGGTGGGTCAGAGACGTTGCCGAAGAAGATTGAGCAGTATTTAAACAAGAAGGGGGGGTTCATCCGATTCGACAAGAGAGTCACAGCTATAAGTCAAGGTCATATGATCATCGAGATTCCGATCAGCTCCCCGGATTACAAGCTGCCTGCTGATACAGAAGAACCGCTTGATGACTTTATTGATCTTGGTATCGACGATGACAAGATTATAGATGACCCTTCTGGACCTGCGAGAAGAATCAAAATTCCGTCCGTCACGGTTACAGTGAATGGCAATGAGAGGCACAATTACCCTCACGTCATATCCGCATTGCCTCTCCCTATTCTTCGGACCGTTGACTTGAGCGGTGCAGGCTTGAATGTCATGCAAAAGAATGCCTTGTGCGCGCTAGAATACGGTACCGCCACCAAGATCGCGATACTCTTTAAATCGAACTGGTGGACCACGAAACTGGGCATCGTGGGTGGTCAAACAATGACAGATCTCCCGATCTGTACGATCGTCTACCCCTCTCACGGTGTCGACTCTAGTACGCCATCCAAAGTACTCATTGCTAGCTACTCCTGGAGAGCGCATGCGGACCGCCTTGGTTCTCTTGCCACAGCGAAACACCGAGAAGTACTGAAGGAGCTCGTGCTTCGCAATCTTGCGGAGGCACACAGTGGTCTACATCCCGACGTTACATACGCATATCTACAGGAGGAGTTCGTCGACATGCACGTGAAGGATTGGAATCGTGAGGAATGCGCTATGGGTGCGTTGACAGTACTGCTCGCGACGGCGGGCTAATGGTTTTTTTTTTCTCAGGGGCATTCGCCGCCTTTGGACCTGGCGATTTTCAAGCTTTGTATACGTCGCTCACTTACCCTGCGGCGAGAAAGCGCTTGCACTTTGCAGGCGAGGCGGTGAGCACGCGTCACGCGTCAGTGATATCCGACGAGGACACTGCGGATAGTCATACTGACACTATCTACGTAGCTGGGTCGTTGGTGCACTCGACAGTTCCTGGAGAGCTGTATACGAGTATCTCAAGGTTACAGGGCAGGTCGAGAAGATAAAGAAGTTCAAAACGCTGTGGGGTGAGAATGGCGAGTGGAGCAGTAAGTCTTCCCCCGTGGAAACTGCTCAGGAGAAGCACGGGCCCGACTTGCTTGATGAGCACCTCGGGTTGGTTGACTGTGCTATTCGGAATAGTGTCATCCCGCAGTCCCGCTACAGCAAATAGGTCGATTCATCACGTCGATCGTGTGTTTGTATCAGTAATATGCATGTAAATAGGGATGGATCCCTTGAGGATATGCGTTACTTCGATACATAGTACTAGCAGTGGAGACGATTTATGCATCTCTTCCAAATCCTATCCAATTCTAACAGCATGGCAGTGGCAACTAACCGAATACAAGCCGGTCGAGAGATATCGAGTTCAAAGGATATTATTTCAAAACGAGCCTGCGTCACCATGACTCGGAGTTGGTTCTCCTCATCATCATGTATAACATATCAACATCTCTGTTCATACGCATACAAAAGTGACCTATGATATAATATTAATATGCCTCATCCGAGGCGAGGTAAGACACCAAGCCTACAGCAGCGTCCTCCAGCGAGTGCTGGCGGAGAATCCTCGCCTGTGATAATCGTATTCTGTCTCAAACGAAACCCGTCGTCGAAGGCCTGGATCATGGCAACGCACATACCAGTCAATCGCGATTCGCATACGGATTCATCGTTCTTTTCTGCACGTGTACCGTGCACTTTACTTTGAAAAAAAAGCTGTTACAGACGTACAAGGACGAACGGAGATGAACGCCACATATGTACTCAAAGCGCATCCGTGGTTGTAGAGAGGTTTGTGGCGAGCGTGCGAGTGGTCGAGTTATGTGAGACAATGAGATGAGAGGCGGAAAGTAGTGAGATTGGATTTCTCCTAGTCTACCTCTCCTCTAATATACTGTAGCTAATGTATTCATTGCTAATCCTATTGAGTTTCTCCCTAATCATAGGAGTTTGTGTCTTAGATTAGTATAAGACGTCGTTGAATGGCGTCCTGGCCTAATATGGCTTGTATTCATTAGATAATATCTATAGTAATATATTTCTTGCTTCAACAGTGGTCATGGCGGCATATGTGTTGACGGTG
This sequence comes from Rubroboletus satanas, assembly GCA_038090635.1. Classification (NCBI taxonomy): domain Eukaryota; kingdom Fungi; phylum Basidiomycota; class Agaricomycetes; order Boletales; family Boletaceae; genus Rubroboletus; species Rubroboletus satanas. The sequence continues at coordinate 15,000 of JBBPNB010000366.1, forward strand.
ATTCCATGACGTCCCAGCTCCTGCGCGTGGTTGAGCGGATCAGAACCCCTAGATTGAATGAATGGGCGATCCTGAACTCGCGACGCCCGCTGCTTGCGTTAAGTTACCCTCTGATCGTGAACTTTGGTGCTACTGTATGCATGTAATCTCGTCGGGTCATGATCCCTGGAATGGACAAGGGTGGGTTGCCAAGGAGCCATTCAGAGTCAGGGCACCGTTTTCTGGGAAGACGGGCCAATACTTAATCCTGCCACCCTGACCTTGTTTAATCGTTTTGAGCAAGCCGACCGTATGTGTGTAACAAAGAAACGGGACGTCCTCTCTTGGCGTCCACCTCGAAACGTCGTATTATTCCCAATACGGTCGACGGACGGCTAAGCGAGATCGGCTCCACTCATCCACTTGCTGTTTGCCAATGCGACACTCGGCGTGAACCCACTCTCGGCCAAGAGTTCCTCCCGTCTTTGAATACATATACCCGCGTTGGCCAACCTTCCAAGGAGAGCGAAGCTCGGGTGCATAAAGGAATCTCCACTAAATCGTTTTACGGTTGATGGTGAACCAAAAGAAAGAAAGAAAAACGCACGACCGTTTCCAGTCCCGCCCAAAAAAAACACTTGCACGGAATCGTGCTAGTTCCGTTGATGGCGATGGCGCAAACCGACGCTTTCTGTGTAGCCACCAGTGGGACGAGGGCCACTGAGTGATACTGTACTCTCATAAGCAGGTTCGTCGACGCCATCCCCGACGACTAGAAACGAGACGAGGGGCGTGTTTACCGATCAATGATCCTTGGCCTCTGGTAGTCGTGTACACGTGGCAACGAAACGAGAACGGTGTGCATGTACACGCGTCCATACCGTGACGGAGAAAAGACAGTCATAGAATAGTTCACCTACGTCACAAACCAAATCTACTAGAGTATAGACAAGGAGCGACAAAATTTCATGACGTCCAAGCTGATGCAGACCATCATGATCCTAAACCAAGAACGGCGCTCCAGCTAATAAAAATCTGTCACCTGTCGTGTGGCCGAGGACATGTCATAAAAAAGGCAAACAGGACGACGAAAGCAAAACCAAGAACAATGCGGAAAAGAAGAGACATACAACTGCACAGGAAGTAGTGTCAACGCACACGGGGGAGGGCAGAGAGGACGGGACTATGGGTATTGGGACAGAGATGTCGAAGAGGAGGGGGGGCTACAAATCGCAGACAGGGATAATAATAGGATGTGATGTACATTTTCTCTGCAAAAAAGCTCTTAACGATGGGAATAACAGCGCGATATTCCACTGATCTTCTTTTGAGAATGTGCATCGAGTGTGATCATGTCTGAGAGGTGTTGAGCGGATGAGATGAATGATTGAGAACAGGACTCACAGCATCTTCTCCTTCGGCGGTGGCTTCCCCCTCGGGCTCCTCCGCGATCGGCTCAGCAGGCGCGGGTGCGGCATTCTCGTCTGTGGGTGCATCCGTCTGATAGACTCGTTATGGTCTGCATAGCACTGCGGCGATAACCCATCTCACCTTGGAAGCAGGTTTTCTCGAGCCTGCTCTTGAAGCAGGCTTCCTGACAGTCGAGGCCGGTTTCGCAGATGCCCGTGATGAGGGCTTCGTGGCCTTTGATGCGGGTTTCTCAGATGGGGCCTTGGAGGCCGGTTTGGTGTGAGAGACCTTGGAATCAGGCTTGGCAGCGGCCAGCTGTGAATCAGGTTTGGCCTGTCATGCCACCACCACAGGTAAGCCCATCAACCTGCTGCACACAAGGAGAGCGAACGCACCTTTTTAGATGGCGGGGCATCTTCCGCCTCAGCTGCGGCAGGCTCGGCGGGGTTCTCCGCGTCCTTGTCAGCGGTGGTGCGTTTCCTACCTCTGGCAGACTTGGGCTTGGGTTCCTCGATGGTTGTGTCGAGGGGTTCCTTGGCCTCGCCTTCCTTCTCGTCGGCGGGCTTGACTTTCTTTGCACGGGGTTTCGCAGCCTTCTTTGGTCGGGCTTCGACCTTTGGTTGTTCTTTTATGCGAGAAGAGCGACGTGGCTCTGCTGGAGCGTCTGCGGAAGGGGGTGCAGCGGCTTTACGAGGCATCGCACGAGGGGAGGGATATGTGGAGGGAGAAGTGTGAAGGGAGACGCGCTTGACCCTATTAACTTGAACTTTATCATCCCTCGCAATTCACTATGGGATCAACAAACAAAACTCGATCACGTGATGCAAGAGCACGTACACATGTACAAATAAACACCCATTCCATTCTGCGCACGGATCCATCTACTTAATATCTTATGCATACATTAACAACTACAGTAACGCAAGCAGATGCTCGGCTCCGGTCACCTGGACGTTGCTCGGGACCTCTTCGACCTAGAGCGGGCATGAGCGATGTGACCAGCAAACCGAACGGAGACGAACCCGGATGTGTTTGACGACCAAATCGTCCAGGATCAGCGCATAGCGTTTGGTGCGAATGCCAAGGCCGCGGGCGGACAGGTCAACAGAGAGTCCGATCGACCCGGACCACACTGCACCCGCATCGCTGAGGGCAATGATCTGTTACGACGATGAGGTCTTTTTTATGTGCGGTCCGGCGGTGCATTAGTCACCTTGTCTTTGAGTCCCTCGACACGAGCCCATCCGCTCAACACAAACGGATCATTCGCCGCGATCACAGCGATAATGTCAACGCCTTTCTGTTTGAACAGTTCATGGTTCTTGAGATAGCCAGGGAGGTGGTTCACATGGCAGGTAGGCTATCGGGAACATTAATTGGGCCGGATAAAAGGCGACAGTTGCACGCACGGTGAATGCGCCGGGAACGGCAAACACTACGACTTTCTTTCCCGCCCACTCTTTGGTGATGTCGTAGGTGGAGACTGGAAGTCTGCGGTGAGATTGCTGTGAGGAGTGGGCTTAGCGATGGCACGTACTGGTTCCACAAGCAGACTAGCTCGGTGGGATGTGTGAGTACTTAGATGATCGTCTTGATAAGCTGGGACTGGCACCACGTACCAGATTGTCGAGCTCGGGCGCATAGGGAACGTAGGGGAACGTGGCTGCTGGCAGCTTGTCACCGACTGCGATGGTCATGTTTCGAAGCTGAGATTATTGACGTGGACAAGTGTCAAGAAGCAGGGGAAGAGTCACAGCTCTTATCGTGACGGTGTGGGAGATGTTATTCATGAAACTCGCTCACAGGGGACAACTACAGCATTAGTCATGTGGCATCACCCATCTCCTTCACCGAGTGTACGTTACACCTCCGAGCTTGAGCTCGATATGACCTTGCCAGACATTCATCTCGGCCATGGTTCTGGATCAAGCCTACCACTACCCGTTCTCGCACTCGCTGGCATCTCCACCATCGTCGCAGTGGCCGTCAGCGGCGTGTCGATATGGCTCCAGCTGCGGAACTACAGAAAACCTCTCCTCCAGCGGTGCGCGTTCTTTGTTCGTACAGTCGCTGACGACCCTCATCGTCGTGTTTCTAGAATGGTCGTGCGAATCATGGTCATGGTACCCTTGTACGCCGTGTCGTCGCTCATCTCGCTCTTCTCCTTAGAGGCAGCTTTCTTCATTGACGCCATACGCGACATTTACGAGGTACGTCTCCCGATGCATCCGTAGCATCGACTGCTCACGATATTTTTGACAGGCTTTTGTCATATACTGTTTCTTTGTACTCCTTCTGGACTATCTTGGTGGCGAGCGGTCGCTGCTTATTCTCTTGCACGGTCGACCGCCCATCCCAGCCGTCTTTCCCATCACTCTTTGGCGCAGCGAGATTGATTCAAGTGATCCATATACATTCCTGTTCCTCAAACGGGGTATCCTGCGTAGGGTCCTTACTCTATTCCTCGTTCCCTCTGTGTTGACTCCCAACCACAAACAGAATACGTGCAAGTCAAGCCACTTCTCGCATTTGCGAGTCTGATCATGAAGGCCACCGGTACCTACAACGAAGGCGACTTTCGCGCTCGAAGCGGATACTTGTATGTGTCCATCGTGTACAACATCTCTATATGTCTCGCACTCTGGTGCCTCGCGGTATTCTGGATGTGTGTTCACCAAGACTTGAAACCTTTCCGGTAAGCACCTCTCCTCCTTACACACCCCACCACGCATAATTCACGCCTCCAAAGACCCGTCCCTAAATTCCTTTGTGTCAAAGGCATCCTCTTCTTCTCCTTCTGGCAATCCATCGGCGTCTCCTTCCTCGTCGCAGTAGGCATCATCACGCGCCTCGGACCCTACACCGACAACGAACACATCTCCCTCGGTCTCACAGACACCCTCATCTGCATCGAAATGCCCTTCTTCGCTGCTGCCCACATGTACGCCTTCTCCTACCGTGACTTCACCAAGCCGCCCGCCTCGGCAGTAGGCAAGCCCCGTCCACCGGTCTACGTCGCGCGCATGACGCTCGCGCATGCGCTCCGAGACGCGTTTGGGCTTAAGGACCTCGTCGAGGACACGCGTGCCACGCTCCGCGGGGAAGGCATCAACTACCGTGCGTTCGAACCCAGCGAGGGCGGGATGCATATCGGTGCGGCAAGGGACCATCGGATCCGTGCTGGGCTCCGCTACGCTGCCGGTGGTAAGCGCAAGTACTGGTTGCCCGAAGTGCACCCCGAGCGCGACGGCGACGTCACTGCCCCCTTGTTCGCCGCGGACGCCGAGGACATGGTACATGATACGCCGGATACGCGGTATCGGCGTGGAGGGGCACGGTTACTAGGGGATGATGTCGACGTGGAGGACGAGGACGAGTATGCATTGACGTTTGGCGATGTGTTGGCGGATCCGGAGGGTGCGGACGAGATGCTGTACGAACATGCCAAAAAGTATGTGTTTGGTGATTATTTGTATCCGGTGGTGGACGTGAGTTCGGAGGAGGCACGTCGGGCGATCTGGGAGGAGGAGGAGAGGGTCGTGCGAGAGATTAGGTCGGGCGGGTTTGGCAGGCACGAGGGGGCATTCTCTGGGTATGGTGCTACGCAAAGTGGGGAAAGGCGGGCAAGGAAGTACGACGACGACGTCCAAGATCACGAGCGCGATGCCAGAACGGGAACAGGCAGGGCGCACTATGACCACCACGGTCCCCTTTCGGCCTCCCGAATGCCGCGGACGCCCTCTCCGCCACGATCAAGCAGGATTTCGGATTGTCCACCGATTACGTCTAGCGCTAGCCGGTCGTCCTCTCGGCAGAGTCCATCACGTTCACCCTCTCAAGTCCTATCTCGGTTGCATCTCCCGCACCTCCCTCGCCTCCCGCACCTCCTGCCGTCTTCCTCTGCTTCCCCGTCATCGTCCGCGTCGTCGCTGCCGCTGCCGCCGCCGCGCTTGTCGAAACGAACGTCGCACACGCCGCTCGTAGAAGAGGATGCGGTGGATCTGGTTGTGCCCGCACCAGACGGTTTACAGGTACCGTCGACGTCGCGTGGACCACATTCGCCACATTCGCCGGCGCTGATACGGGTATGGGATGAGCTGGGTCTAGGCTCGAGTTCGCGGGTGGGCGACGATGATGATAGAGACAGGGATGAAGACGAGGGGGATCGGCGGGTGGCGGACGCGACGGACGTGCGGTTCGCGATCACGGTGGATGACGTGGAGACGAACTCGAGCACGCGGAGGGGTAACGATGCGGTGCGGGGGGACGTTGTGAGAGCGCAGACGCCGCCTGCGCTTGCCCGCGTCGGTGGGTATGGACTGGGGATACCAGAGGTGGAGGAGAATGACAACCCGTGGGCGTAATTGGGGCTCGTGCGATGCTGC
>JBBPNB010000367.1:0-20757 GCA_038090635.1 Rubroboletus satanas
CGATATTGGAGACATTGAACCAGACGATCACCATCGCGTGAGGTGAATGTCGATCTGCTCGAACCTACTTTTAGTTGTTGGACTTTGCACACAACCGGACACTTGGGACTTTTGGCCACCATTTTCGTCTGGACTTTCCAAGGCATATTGTTTTTTTTGTTTGTGTGAATAGTCAATCACATGTAATGTAGTGGAGCACACGATAACTCGTTACCTTTTAATCGCACCTTGAACGATACATGTCTTGCTAAACAATATCACTTTGAAATCACGAACGGGCGTCGAGCGAATTGTTTATCGAGTTCATCTCTTCATGTGTTGTGGCGATTCGCATGATTTGAAAGCCGGCCCGCGTTTTTTTCCGGATTAGTCAAGCTCGTATTCTGGTCCGCGTGAGGTCCTTCATGCATATGTCTCGGTGGGCTTGCCAACAATGGTCTTCTCGATGTCGTCCGAGATGAATCACGTTACCGGCCAGGCGCTCTGCTTCCAGGACTTGTCGGGAATGGGTCCATTGGCTAATTCGAAGTACCGGTCCTGGTCCGATCTAAACTCCGCCAAAGCTGTAAAAAGCGAGTCCTCGCTCCAAAAACGCTGTCCTTGCGCATGTAAAATTTCCTCACACATCTATCTCGAAAAGCTAGATACTGAACCAGATCTTACATTTTGTTTGTTTCAGAAGGTGCGCCATCGAACGAAGCTCACGTCGCGATACATGCCAAGACCCAAGACGCCAGGCCTTTCAATCGGCGACTGATCGCGTCCGAGCGACTGAGAATTTCGAGTTCAGCGCTGCCAGCCCCATCTCAGGCATGTCAAATGTGAAGCAAGTGATGGATCTGCCAGTTCTGAGTAGAACCCCCCCACCGGGGTTAACGTTCAAACACTGCGTGCGTAACACGTCAAATGCCTTGCCTCCTGAACTGCCCCGATCACTTCCAAGTCGGACGTCCTGAAACGAGGGGGTCGCACCGTTGTCGTAGCGCGGCCGAGCGAAACCGAAACATGTTTGTACCCTGTTGAACTCTCAGTCGTGTATGAGGGGGGCGATGGGCTGACGTGCACAGTTCGCGCAAAACCCGCAGGGTTTAACATCAACGATCGACGAACCTGACTGACTTTGTGCGCAGCAAGCAGAGGTATATGCAGCTCGAGAGAATACGCAGAGGGACACCCCGGGCACCAAACGCCGTACCGGATACTCCCATGTGGAGAATCGAAGGTGCACGCAGAACGGCGTTCCTAGGTAAGTTATCTGGATTCTGGGCGCACTGTTACCAGAGCGCTATAAGTATTATTATCTTCAAAGTAACCGAGCCAGGATCCGAGGTGCGGAGCTTAAAGGGGTGCCTAGTCTTCTCAGACTTTGGTGGACTTTGGGCGCTTCAGCCTCGTCGATGAGGCACGTTGCTTCATATTGGTCTTTGATGTGCTGTGCTATGTTGGGTCGACTGTAGGACCGATTCCCCCACATAACTCGAGGACGCTCCCTCACTCGTGATCGAGCTTCTAGTATGTACGTATAACTCCTGATCATCGGAAATCTAACAACTTTTTTTTACGATGCACTGCATCGGCGGGTTCGTCCTCAAGTCTTGCGAGACCGGCTTATCTTTCCCCGTGATGCCTGTGAGATCTACAACGGGTGGAAGCATACGGAAAGCATACGTTTTGACCATGCTCTTGGGCTTTGGCTTGCTTTCCAGCTCTGATCGTACGAACACTCCGTTCAGTCGTCGGGCTCTTCCTCGAGATCAGGTTATTCCCCTCCAGCGTATATGACTCAGCACAGACGGCTTTCTCCATCAAACAATTGACCGGCGTGGACAGCATTTCACAATGAGAATCCACGCGCCCCAAAACGATGTTCGTGCGATTGTCAATCCATTTTTTCTTACAGCTCATTCCGGAGTCCTCGCGAGAAAACTTACGTGTGAAAGAAACCAGAAATATGGTGGTTATGCAATCAAGGTCACTTGGCCATTCTGGTCCCCGAACCACCCAACGCATGCGAGCTCACTGAAGCATTGATGGCGAGTGACGACAAGTGCAACGTACCCATGCGGGCACTTATGTCGAGGTAGCCCCGGGAGCACACCGTCGTACGGTCGTGTACGGACAGGGATCCGGGACCTTCTACATCCGTTCCAACCCTGCCACGACGGCGCGGGCGCTGTGATCCGGGTGAAGATGGAATGGACGCCCGCGGGGAGTATCCGCCGTTTGAGAAGGCGGATGGAGCCACCGGTGTAGGGTTTCCCTATAAGCTGTGTCGCGCCAGCGAGCGAGCAGGCGATCTCCGTGAGTTTCGCACCATTCTTTGGCTGTGCATGCTACTGCGGGCTTACATATGTGACCCCGACACGGAATAGTTAAATTCGTTGTACGAAGTAGGTATCGATGCAAGACGGTTGCGCAGCTCCACTCTTGACATGACAACCGTCAAGTCCAAGGGGGGAACGACTCCTGATTGAACCTGAGTTGTAGCCATGTATGCCAAGTACTGCGTTGTCCCCGCGGGTTGGCGTGGGCTCGTGCAAACGTGTGGCTCTCGCATGCTGCCAAGTCCTCTTTCGTCTCGTCTCTTCTTTCCCTCTCCGCCTACCTTTCACCCTTGGAAAACAGTATCACAGTCGTCCTCACAAATTGGTGGCAGAAGCGTCTATGGTGGCACATCGCAGGGCAGGTTCACTCCTCCACCCGAGTGGTCTGGCTTCTCTTCGACGACAAGTACCGATGACGCGCTCTGTAAGTCGTACGTAGTAATGCCGCGTCACGTGGGACGGACAGCAACGATGCCGAGGGTGCTGTTGTATCTGACACATGAATACGACTCATCTTTGTTTTCCAGGTTCCCGTTGGTGTCAATCGAGGAACGGTCAGGAAACGCGACTCGTTAGCGCTTGATGAATGGTGTCATTTGCCGACGGAACAAAAGGCGGTGCCAAGACCCCACTCTGCGGAGGAGGGGCAAACGCTTCGGGCCGTTTCCCCCGTCTGATTGGTGTGCCAGAGGCGTCAGTATGGTTTCCCCGCAAGAAAATATCTTCCGCACGACACGATTACAATTGACACGACTCATAGGCGAGCAATATGGAGGCCCACCGCGGATCTCGTTTCATAGGTTCGTATAAAAGGACCGAGGAAAAAACACCAAGCGTCGTATCCTTGAAACAGGTCAGCTCCGAGGCTCTTACATGTGTACCTTGGCCACGTTTCTTTTTTTGACGACCACCAGAGTGTTCTCCAGAACGTGTGCCTAACAAAATGGATCACCCGTTGTTGACGCGAACGTCGGCTTGGGCTTGCGACATGACGTTCCTGCCGGGGATATACTACCTGCGACGCGGCTGAGATTGGTAGGACCGCTCGAAAGAGTATGACGTCGTGTGATGTTCCTAACAGTTGTAGCTTATCAGAGCTAAGGGTTGCAAACTTTTTCTTTTTTAATACTACTTTTATTTATTCCATCGTGGTATCCCTTTGTAGGACTTGCCAACTTCTTAGTCTAGGGGCCCGTGTGCCCCTGGCTACTCTGTCCTGGAAAATGCTCCAGTGTGAAGGTCCCCCGCCCCACCGGTTTTCCGTTACTCCCGACCGTTTTAGATGCCCCGGACGTCAGAGACAAGACAGCGTCTTGTGCTGTATGCATGCATACCACTGTGATCTACCTAATCACCTTGACGGTAAGCAGCATACTCGGGAGAGGGGGAATCGGAATCGGAATCAGAGCCGAGAAACAAGCCGTTCCCGACCCGCCCAGGGCCCAGGCATTCAATCTTCACCGCTTGAACCTTTGAAGCAGGTACGATACAACGCCGGCGTTTTTTCATCTCGATATCGGTATCGTTTCGGGAGCGAAATCACATTCACCGCCGGCTCGGCCTTGTTTTGCCCCCGCGTCCGAGTCCTAACAAGCACCGCGGTTGAGGCTTGGACATTGGCAGTTGCGAGGGAATTCGTTCAAGCGACGTGAACTGGCTGTCTTGCACGTTCAAAACATACTTTTTTTTTTTTTTTTTCCATGGCGATGGCGACGACGTTCTTGTCAATCGCCGTATCCCAATCGAATGATCGGCCACAACGCGGGGACTCGCACCCGATGGGCAAGGTAGGTGGTTTGTTGCCCTCGTTTCAAGGCACTTTTCTTTGGTTGCAAGTGTTGCCCTGATCTACGACTGTATAGCTCGCAACGTGTATATATTTGAGAGGCTAATCTTGGGCCTTTATATCCCCGTCGTTATCTGCATCTGCCACGCACACTCGGATCGCCGATCAGTCACTTTTTCAAAAAGTCTAATTAGTAAGTTACGGCTTTGTTTAACTTGTATTCTGAACCTAGTGTCATAAGACAGATTAACCGCCGAGGATACCTAGTCGCCTGCCTGATCAATGGTTTATGGAACTAACATAGTGTAAAAACAAAAACAAAACAAAAATACCCATGGATGCATCAATGAAAGGCAGACAAATCCTCGTACGTATACTCGCCATCCACCCACCCGAATCCATGCCAAAACTGGCTACGGCGCCACACTGCATTTCAAAAGGTCAAGTCCACGGCCTGCACTTCCATCTCAATCCCTACCGTGAAGGGACCTCCATCACGAGGGGCCCTATGTATCTATTCGACTGATTGACTGACTGACGCGGCTCCCTGAACTCAAGGCTGGCAGGGGACCCAAGTTGGCTTTCGAGTCTGGCTATTCTTCCTCGTCTGAAGTTAAACCTTTTGGTGATTGACCTCGACGGCGTGATCTCACCGAGGCGAGAATATCTGGTCTGGTTGGATCGAATGCGTCTCGTCGTGACCCGGGAACAGGGAACGGGGAACGATGGGCCATCGTTGGCGTTCCGAATCCCCGTGGCTCGTACCTTGGCTCTGTCTTTGTTCTCTGGAGCCCACCGTCTCGGTGTGTCGATGAAAGCGATACACGCATCGCCACACATCTCACCGAGGAACACGGACCTCGACTCCCCGGACGGCAGACATGCTTGGGAAAGGGAGAACGTGTACATACTGAACACCACCCTTTGACGAGTTTTACGCCTGAACTTCTCCCAGGGAATTGGGGTCGAGTTCACGTCTGCTCGATCGAGCCATGTCTAGGTTTACCCTGGGTTAGAGATAAAATCTAAAGGTACCAGTGTCCTTGTGCTCCTTGACTGCGATCGCACTTTTCCCTTTGCTCGTGGGCGCGTCCGCTCAGCGCGATGCCGTACATAATAAAAAGAAGCGATCGGTCCAGGATCTATGTGAAACACCGAAACGAAGCGCCCGTATCTAACGTAGGTCCTGTATGCATATGCCATACACGCACTACCCATCTCTTCCCCACATCGGCTACCTCCCGAATCATGCTCCATAATGGTGAACCTGTCGTGGACAGCGTCGTGTGAGCAGTCCGCCAAAAAAAAAAAAAGGCACACGTACCTCATCCCGCTCCCGACCACGCATAGATGGCGGCTCTGTGTTCTTGTAGTAGATATCTGTCCAGAGATCCTTGGCAAGGGGCTCGGGCGATTGTTTAGCCTCTTCGACGGCCTGGTCGACTGTTACCTTGGCTTCCTTGTCGAGTTGCTAGACAACAAAAACAATAAAAAAGAACGGGGAGACATCAACGCTGCTTGAATGAAGCGAGATAGGTAGAAACGCACCTTGAGCTCTTGCTCGGTGGCGAGACCCCATTCCTCAATGTACCGTTGCAATCCACGGATCGGATCCTGGGTGCTCCGCATCCGCTGAACTTCCTCGCGCGTGCGGTAGGTAGTACCTGGGTCGGACATGCTATGAACCGAGTTGCCTGAGCAACGTCATACAAAAGTGCAAGGAATGGAGGGATACTTACGAGTGACCACCGTAACGATATGTGACGAACTCCATCAGAAGTGGGCCGTTGCCTTCCACCGCCCAGTTACGAGCGAACTCGACGGCATGTTTGGACGCGATGATGTCCATACCGTTGACCTATGTATGCGTGATTGCGTCAACGATACGTCATACTGGGCAAGTAAAGGGGGCGGACCTGGAGACCAGGGATCTTGTCACCACGGGTAAAGTACTCGGTGTTGGAGGAACTGCGCTCGGCGGAGGTACCCATACCGTACTTGTTATTCTCGCAAACAAAGACGCAAGGGAGGTTCCACAGCTTTGCCTATCGGCGCATATAGTCAACTTCAAGGCCCTTGTGAGCTAGATGACACACCATGTTGAATGCCTCAAAGACTTGACCCTGATTACTCGCACCATCACCGTACAAGGCAAAAGTGGCCGCCTTGTTGCCGAGATACTGTTGTGCAAAGGCGAGGCCAGCGCCGATGGGGACTTGGGCGCCGACGATACCGTTACCACCAAAGAAGGAAGGGGTGAAGATGTGCATGGAACCACCCTTTCCGTGGGACATGCCGGCTTGACGACCGAGGAGCTCGGCCAGGACACCTTTGATGGACCCGCCACGCATGACTGCAAAAGGATGACAGCGGTAGGCGGTGATGACGCGGTCTTGGGGTGTGATACCATGTTCGAGACCAACAGAGACGGCTTCCTGCAACGGGATGAGTAAACCGGCCAGACGACGACAAAGAGGGGTTACCTGTCCGATGGCGAGGTGGCAGAAACCGCGGATGAGCTTGGCTTTGTAGAGGGTGTCAGCGGCCATTTCCATGCGACGCATAGTCTGCATGTCTTTGTACATTCCGAGCAGTTGGTCCTTTTGTACTTGTACTTGGAGGGAAGGTGGGTCGCATTTGTAGGCGCGGAAAGAGTCTTGGTGAAGTTTGACGGTGAATGGTTGGGAATGGTCGGTGATGGTGTCCTGCAGCTGAGTGGTGTCCACCGACGTGGTGATGGTGCGTGCGAACGTAGGCTAAAAAGCAAAAAAAAAAAAGGATGAGGGTTGCTACGGGGGAGGAAAAGAAAGGGATACGGACGATACGACGTGCGATGGAAGGACGTATCCGAGCGAGGGAAGCCATGGCTGCGGGAGGGAGAAAGACAAGGAGCGTGCACTGTTGGATGGCGCGACACGAAATTTACCCGCCTCAGTTCGGGTTCCCGCGGAACGACTGCCTCGCGCTCCACAGCCACACATTACGGCCGCCTTGAACGCCGACGTCGAATTGGCTATCGACTTTAAATCTCAGGTTATATTGCGGTCTCTAATACATACGAAGAACGTCGTCTAATCATTTTCCTGCGGAATGAAGATCAATGGGGCAAGTGCGCTGACTGTCGTTTCTACGGGCATTCCTCTACGAACTGTAATGTACTTGACATGGCCGTACGGAAAGACCATCGGTCGTCCGACTTTCCATAAAAAGGAGTATGGGGATAAAAGTTGAGAAGCGGGTCCGAATGGAGGGCCTAGAGTGGGCGGCGGGGAGAGATTGGCCTGGAACACGATAACGTGTATTTCTCCTGGCGCCGTCTTGTCGTCTGGTGGGAGGGGGAAAAATGCAGTAACATTGAGGCAGAGTCCAGACTCGGTGAAATGGTTCCGCTCGATAACGTCGATCATAAGCAGCATTCGTCCGCCCCATCGATGTACGCTGTGCTCGACCTTTTTCCACTTGGAAAGTCTTGAATCGGGAACGTGCAAGTGCAGTCGACGCAAGAAAAAGTTAATTAAAAAACGAATTTGAAAGACCAACTGCGGACAGTTTACGGCTGTTTGGGTTGAGCTGGGTTTGGGCGACAAGGTTAATAAACTGTGTTGGGACTCGTGCCCGGATGCAAGTCGACCCAGCCAGCGCCAGCCCGTTTGTTTCCTTGCTCAGATACGACCGAGCCTCTGGATCCTGACCTCCTCTCCCCTCTCCTGTTCCAGCCCCGTCCAGCCCAGCCCCGCCCCGCCCCGCCTTGCTCCGCCCCGCCTCGCCCCACCCCGCCCCGCCCCGACTCTCCCACCGGCAGATTGAGGTGATAGTCCACAATGGATCCACCATCGCAAGGTCCGCCCTACTCCGTGCGCCAACAGCTGTTCCATTCGTCGCATCTGCCACCACCTTCACAGCTTCATCTGCCACCGGTCAACGCTTCCCGCTCGAATGTAAATACCTTGCCGCCGCTCAACTCACCCTCCGCCCGGGTGTCCCCATATGGCCACCGCCATGCATCCCCGCCGCCGCCGTCTTCTCTCCCGTGGCCGGGTATGATGCATCGCACCTCCAATTCACGCGACGACGCCCTCCCCGCGCCGGGTACCCTCCATCACTCGCAAAGTGTGCATTCGTACAACCAGCCCGGGCCGAGACCCGCAGAGTCGAGACAGATGAAGCGAGAACAGCTTCCCCCGCCACAGCCTCCCCCGCCTGCGCAGCCCGCACCGGCACCGTCCAAGGATGTGGACGACAACATGCCTGCGACGTGTGACTTTGTCAAGAAACTGTACAAGTGGGTGTGCTCTGTCTGATGGCGTGGGCCATCTGATGATGATCGGTTGTGTAGGATGCTCGAGGATCAGTCTTTTGGACATGTCGTGTCCTGGGGGGGCAACGGGGATTGCTTTGTCGTCAAGGTCTGCAGGGTCGATGGCTACTCGATCTACGGCTGATATCTGACAGGACATGAACGAGTTTACGAAATCGATCCTCCCTCGCTTGTTCAAGCATTCCAACTTTGCTTCTTTCGTCCGTCAATTGAACAAGTACGACTTTCACAAGGTGAGTCCCCCCACGGAAGCACACTTGCTTCTTTCGTTTGCATCACGTGCAAAACGGGGCGAGATCGTGCATGCCCACGCTTCGGTGGCGTGTTCTTTGCGATCCTCGGACTCCCTTTTAGGGTGGCCTCGCGGTATGGATATATCGAGAACTGAGACTGCCATCTCCAGGTAAAGAACACAGACGACGCCCAGTTCGGAGAACACTCGTGGACATTCCGCCATCCCGACTTCCACATCGACAGACGCGACGCCCTCGAAAACATCAAACGCAAAGTACCCGTCGCTCGAAAATCCGCATCAAACAATGCCCCCTCGTCCTCCATCCGCTCCGTCTCTGCTGGCTCACCAGGTCCAGCAAACGCCGGCGAAGTCGAGTCCTTGCACGCTCAGACCACCACCCTCGCTTCCCATACCAATGCCCTCCAGAACCAGACCACCGCCCTACAGTCCCAAACGAATACCCTCCAGTCCCAAACCGCCTCCCTTCACGCCCAGTCCGCCGCACTCCAGACAATGTCCACTGGTCTGCAAAACACCGTCTCGGCGTTGCAGCAGCAAATCGCCTCACTACAGGCCCAAAACGACGCCCTTCGTGTGCAAGCGGGGAGGTCGGAAGAGCGCATGCGCGGCCTTGAGCGGAGTTACCGGGATGTCCTCGGCGAGATGGTCAATTTTCAAAAGAACATGGCACAGCAAGATGGCTTGATGCAGGTTTTGATCCAATATTTTTTAGGCATGGAGGGGGGTAAGTCGGTCGTCCATTAAGTTTCTTTTTTTCTTTCTCCGCCTCTCTTTTTTTCACAGACATTTCTATATCACATCTACGTTGCCCTGCCTTTGTGCTGGCAGACAGACGCACTAGCACCCGGTGCCTGGCGAGACGGGTTATCAGTCGAGGTCGGAGCGCAATAGGCGTCGGTCCGGACATTGCGCAGTCGTACGGTCTTGGTCCGTGCAATAATGCTGCACGGCCCATTATCGGGTTACGCTCGAACCCATTGGAGCGTGTACATGTTGCAGTAACACTGGTCTTACGCGCTCCTCGTTTTTTAAATTTCTATTCGCGGTCTATCTCCCCTTCCGCTCGCATATACTAAACCTTGTCTTATCATGTCAGCAAAACATAGGGATAGCGTGGACCTCTCGACTGCTGCTGGGCCATCTACCCTCGCCGGTCCGTCGTCGGTGCCCCGGCCTAAAACACCCGTTGTGCCCCCTGCACCCCCAAACATTACTCACAGCATGACCCCTAGCACGCATCCTCCTCAGTCCCTTTTCGCAACAGGCACAGGAAACGCGGCGTCCGCAGCAGCGTCGCTCTTTGCAAATTCACAACCTCAACCAAGTCCGTTTCTGCAACCCTCGTCGATAACCTCACCACCACCACCACCACCACCACCACCATCCTCATCGTCCTCGTTATTGCAAGCACTAGGGCACATCCAGAGCCAGAGTCAAGCGAGCCAGGGCGCCACTCAGGCTTCCCAAAGTTTGAATCCACAAGTACAATTCTTACCTGTCCAGGAAGCGCAGCGAGTCCTGGGGCTCGGTGAGCACCCCGATCCGAGTGCGATCGCGCGTGCAAGTCTCGTGCAGATGAACGAGATGTCTCGACGCGCCGAGGGCGGGTTGTCCTTTCGTTTGAGCACGACTGCGAGGTCGCCGTCGTCGAACGGGACAGACGTGACTGCCAACTTGGGCCGAAATGCCCTGTCGCGGATATCCCAGATGCATCTCCAGATGCACGATCCTGGGACGTCGGAGGGGGACGAGCCGTTTATCCTCCCCCCGGATGTGTGGGAACCGCCTGCGCAGAATGCGCATGAGGGATTACAGGTCTTTACGCTTGGGCACTTGTTGCCGCGGAGTAACGTCGAGGATGAGAATGGGAATTGGACTTTTCCGGAGGAGGAGGGCGCAGCTGGATCCAGTTCTAGATCGACAGCGGCCAGGGGAGACGGAGAGGACGAGGGGTGTGGGGAGGAGGAGAGTCCGGGGCCAGAAGAAGTTGTGCAGCCGACGCCCACGAACCCATCGAGCGGATCACCCTCGCCATCTTCCGCTTCGACGTCCTCGTCGTCCTCGGGCACGGGGAGCCATAGGAAGCTACGCGTGCGTCGGTCGACGTTCGTCCCCGGGTGGGCGGTACCGCCGCGTGTGTTGCTTGTAGACGACGATGCGGTGAGTCGACGATTGAGCAGCAAGTTCTTGCAGGTGTTTGGGTGTGCAATCGACGTGGCTGTCGATGGGGTCGGCGCAGTGACCAAGATGAACTTGGAAAAGTATGACTTGGTGTTGATGGTGCGTCTCGATACGCGCGCTCTCCTCTCGTCGATACTGACGCGTCGGCTTTTGCGCTCATAGGACATTGTGATGCCGAAGATGGATGGAATATCCGCCACGTCGTTGATAAGACAGTTTGATCATATGACGCCTATCATTTCGATGACGAGCAACTCGAAACCGAGCGAGATCATGACGTATTATTCATCTGGGATGAACGACATTCTTCCGAAACCGTTTACGAAGGAGGGCCTGCTGGACATGCTCGAGGTGCGTTGGTATCGTTCGGTCCCAGGTGGATCAACGTCTGATCTTTGATTCAGAAACACTTGATGCATCTCAAAGTGATTCAGCAAATGTCCAAGATACCAAGGCCGCCGGTGGGTGTACCGCCCTTGTCGGACAGAGGAGTCAACGAAGCGCTCGCGGTAGGCGCCGCGGCTTCGTCCTCATCAACGATGCCGAGTTATGACGACGATGGACGGATCAATCCATTGGCGGGCATGGGACTCTCGGACGAGCGGTATCAAGCGATCCTCAAGGATCTCGTGAGCAATGAGAATCTGATGGGGGTCGGTGTGCCCGAAGGTTTTACTGCATTCGAGGGTATGGAGGTGGGTCTCGATGTCGGTGTTGGTGTCGGCGTTGGCGTGGGTGAGAAGCGGGGGCTGGACGAGGATGCGGGGGAGATACGGGAAGGGAAACGGGGGCGGTTCGAGCTCTTGGATTGAACCGTGCGTCGTCGCGTTTCTTCTTTTTTTATTTCTCAATCTTGGTTGGGTGGAGGGGGGGCGTCGACTGATTCCATCATCACGACATGACGTTGTCTTGTGCGTGCAATACGGTATACCCGGTGTCGGCGCCGTGCCCCGACGTTTGCGGGTATCTTTTTTTTTTTTTTTTTTTACCATTCCGTTCTGCGCTTTTCTCTACATGCATCGTTATGGACAGACGTACATCACACCTCCCTTATGTCCTGTATGCCCCACTTGAATGTGTTTTCGTTTTGCTCTCTCTCTCTCTCGCGCGCGCTGTAGGTCATTACCATATACGAATTTAGGTCGCTCGTGGAAAACAATACAATGATGATGATCGATGTTCTTAATTCCTTGTTTTTCGTTTTGGGTGGGGCCTTGGGGAATTCTTCCGTCTCGTGTACACGCCGATATTCCAACACACGGGATGAAAAGCGTCCCATGCCCAATGCAATGAGAGACGTTCGAGTGCAGTCACCCACACTCTCAATCTTGCCGTTCGTTCCCTTCGTCTCGATATCTTGGGGCGATGAGGGCCCAATACGTCAACACGTTAAATGTCAGTACAGACAGGTCACAGCGTCGACGGGGTGTATATAGAATAGCGATCAACGCGATATGGTAACATACATGGGGGTCAACAAGGGGAGCGGAGCGGAAAAAAAAAAAAGAGAAAAAGCAAGTAAGAAAAGAAGGATGAAAGGAAAATGAAAGCAGCAAAGGGGGAGTTTAAGCGGGTCTACTCGGCTTGAGCGCGGTACAAGGCTGCATAGTCCCTGTCGACGCGGAGAAGTTCGGCATGGGTGCCGCTTTCGACAACGCATCCGTCTTTCATACATCTATCGGGGGCAAGGGGGGTCAGTCACGATGTGTCCCAATCGAGCGTCCAGAAAAAAACGCAAGGAGGTGGTTGGGGAAACGTACAGGATGCGGTCGGCTTCATGGGCGAGGTGATAAAAACGATGTGTGACAAAGAAGATCGTCTTGCCCGCGCGCATTCTGCGGAACTCGGTCAGGATATCGCGCTCGGCGACGGGATCCAGCGAAGACGTCGCTTCGTCGACGACGACGAGCCGTGTTGTGCGATTGCTTATGCGCATGAACGTACGCGCGCTGTGTCACATCACAGGTCAATGGTTATGTGTTTATATGCGCCAGAATGGGTAGGTCTGAACTTACGTGGCGAGGCGTTGCTTCTCACCACCTGTGGGTATGGCTTCAACACGGGTTTTCCCCACCAGATGCAATTCCAGCCACGCACCTGATATCGACACCAGACGACCCTTGTGTCGAGCTAGCTCTTCTTTTAGCGCCTCGGACGGGCATCCATACATGCCGTCGAGCCATCCAAGACTGGTATCGAACGAGGACTCGAGCCGCGTGTCATATCCATCGCTGAGCTTCGATATCCACTCGGAACAACTGCCCATCCGTGCCGCCTCCTCGATGTGCTCCTGCTCGATGTTAAACGTGGGGGGGAGACCAAACGCGATGTTTTCCCTCGTGGTGACAGGGTAGACGACCGGAGACTGTGACTGGAACGCCATGGCGGTGCGGAGCTGCTCCATGTCATAGCGTACGAGGGGCATGTCGTTGATGAGGATGTCGCCCGTGGTCGGATCGAATAATCGTGCCAACAGTTTAAGCATGGACGATTTTCCGCTGCCATTGGTGCCCACCACCAGGACGAGCTCGCCAGAGTGGATATCAAAGGAAACATCGCGGAGGGCGTCGCGATCCCTTCCTGGATATCGTAATGAAACGTGTCTTGATGGACCAAAATGCGTACGTGAGCGTTACATACACAACGTCCTGTGGAGAAGGTGACGTTACCTGAAGGAGATCTTCATGCCTGCGTCATAGGACCTGTCGATCGAATGAGGGAAGGGTTCTGTACCCTGTGGCATCGTGCTCTGGTAGTCGATAGCATCATAGAGTTGTTTGGCGTGCGAGCAGATGTCCATCAAGGACGACATGTGTTGAGTGCAGTCTCCTATACTCCGCGAAACAGACTTGGAGGCTTGCTGCAACAGCGCCATCGAAGCGATGGACGACGGAGACAGATAGGTTGGGGGTACCAACGCATAGATGGCCTGAAGAAATTATTCGCCAAGTAACCAAGGGAAAGGAACAAAATACGCCTTACCATTGGGAGATGCAAAGTGATGTCCCTCAGAAAATCCCAGTACCAACTTCGTAGGAGTTCGGTACTACACCAGGGAGCATCAGGATCCAAGACCCAGACGTCCCCCAGTCGCTCCGCAGATTTATTGTACTCTGTGGACAGAATTGAGCAACGAAAAAAAAACTAGAGAGGGGTCGCACGTACCGGTCTCGATAGAGCTTGCTATCCCATCCAACACAAGGTCGGCTCTGTATCGAGTCGAAAAAGCTAGGCCAAAAAGGGCTTTCATTCTCTGGAAATGCACATTGTTGGGCCAATAGACGTATACTGTTCCGAAACTGTGAATAGATAATATTGAAAGAGTCACAATCAAACAAACCATCGCAACCAATACTATTTAACGGCGTCAGCCACCAAACGAGTCCACGCGCGACACAGAAACACGATAACACTTCCCGTTCCGGACTCCGTTTACAAGAGATGGCATGTACCAATACCAATACCTGAGAAGTCAGACCAAGGGTGCACTGCACGAACTGATCCAGTTGCGTCAGAAAAGGGCCGCCTGGAAACTCGGACTCGAACCGTCCCATGACAGGAAAGATGGTGTACGAATCTAGTCACGCGTTAGTCTCCCTGAATTCTGTAAGCACAAGGCGTACCCTGTATGGAGAGAAGATCGACCCCCAGACTCGCTAGAAGCAAGCGGCTCATTAGAGAGGTACGATAACGGAATAAACTGCTCTACCGCGTATCAGCTGGGGTATAAAGTGTGTTCTAAACCGCTTGATCATAACTTCCCGCGCCCGAGTACTGAGTATAGAGTCAAGGACCGCGCAGATATTCCTTCCGAAACACTCACTGTATGCGTCCCGCAGCGACGTTGATCATGGCGCAAGAAATCCAGGAGGTAACGAGAGACCGGTACACCGCTGGGGACAGCGCTCCGTTTGTAAAACTATCCCCGAGCTGCAGGGAATGAAGGAAACACTACTTGCGTGAATGACGAGGACGACGTACCCTATCGAACGAGATACTCAGCCAGTAAAGATTCATTGCCGGGTGGATGCCTAGCCAAATGGTGGTCACCATATACGCAATGAATTCCGCCGGCGCGAGCTTGATCGTATCAGCAAGGTGTCTCGTCACGTAGGGTATTTTCTCGCAGATGGCTCGAGACCCATCCAACAGCGAGTATATGCGCCCCGTAAATGAAGGCGAAGTAGTGTCTTCGTAAGTCAGGTCGTATACGCCATACCGATGATGCCGGAATCGACTACGCGAGGCCTTTTCCGGTGGTACGTCCATCTTACTGCGCGCCTGATTGTAGGGTCTGTGTGCGTATTATGTTGGATGGCGGGGTAAAATCTCAGAGATACGGGATTAAATCCGCACTGAGATACATCATCTGCACATTTATACCCTATCCCGACGACACGCCAGTGCATCTGGTTCTGCCACCGCCGCTGGCATGCGGTTACGGGTAATGTATCCGAGGGGTGAGCCCACCCTTCATCACCATCTGTAAGTATCCATCTTCTCTATTCCGGATGAACTGTCAAATCATCTGATATGAGTCTAGAAAACGCCCACTGATAGAATTGGCATCGTAATGAACCTAAGGCGAACCTGACCAGAGAAACGGGAGAAGACACGGAGTGCCTCCTGTATCATATTAGACGACAGCACCTTGCGTTGCCAACGTTCCATCATTCAGTGGACGACACAACCGATGTGACGCACACACATGTGGGTATTGAATTGCCCCGCTGGTCATGGTCAGAAAACTCCGAAGTGGGGTGCTGGACGCGACGATCGGGGGTATCATCTTGCCAACGCCTCACTATTCGCATTGCAAATGCGGGAACTCCTCTGCCCACAGTAGAGGCAAAGGAAAGACAGTTTAATGGCAATGCCATCGAACGTTTGGAGGGTGAATATTTGAATCCTTGCTCCTGTACATTGGCTGTGAGGAGTGGGTAACATGTAATTCGGGGCGTACCGATATGTCATATGAGGGCCGCTCATGGCCAGCGGGTCGCGCCCACAATGAAGCTGTGTCATGGGATTATGAAGTGTCACCGGAAATGGTGAGCGGAAACTGTGGCCCGGGAATGGACTGGTCGTGTACGAGTTTACATAATTACAGGACCTACCGTTCTAGTATTCGTATGACAAGCGAACTCGGGATCTGTCGTACATGAAGATACTAACAAATTAATGTTGTCGCTCACAAGCTTGACATACTTGCAGGTTATGTAACCTTTGGAGGGAACAACCCCGAAAGGTGACCAACATGTAGTTCCGCAATAGTGGGCGTTGCTGGCAAACATTGCTCAGAGATTGGCACGCAATCTACTCTGACACTACGTCCAACTTCAGCCAAGCGTCCATCTTCTCCCACACGTCCTCCTGTTCGTTCGTCCATTCTTCCCTTTTTTCTCTGACACAAGCAGCACACAATCCCTCAGCTACCCAGTCGATTTGTTTGAATTGCTCGAGGGCCTCGAGAGGCTTGTACACGCTATCCCCTGCTATTGCAGATTGTATGACCAGAGGAAACCATTTATCTGCCAACAGGTTGGTACACGCCATGTGCGGTGTCACAGGCTAGAAAAACAGACAAGATCAACGGAACTAAGCCTAGATTGCAAGTAGCGTAGGGAAGAAGAAAAAAATCTGTGCAGCGAGCCCCAGGCTGCTGAAAGGCAGGCATGGACGCCGCCCACATTCTGTAGTAGCGAAATGCCACCGATTTCATTTCCACCGAAGAAGCCAGGCGGTGACAAACATAGATTAAAAAAAGGCGATTGAGAGGATTGGACACACCGGTTCAAACAAGACGGGGGTAAAATGCTCCAGGATGCCATTCATGAGATTTCGGCAGCGTTCAATGTCCGCGGGTGTCAGGGCTGTGGGTTTTGAGGGTACTGTATTTTCGTCTGGGGGGGCATCCGAGTTGGGCTCAAATTCAGTCGTCGTCACAAGGCTGTAGTAAATGCCTTTCTGGATCTGCGAGTCATCAAGTGAGTGCGCATACAACGGGAAAGCCACGGGCGCAAGGTGTCCGTCGGTTCGATAAATCGAGATGACATGTAGGTTGAAGACTCACAGAGGCAATGTTGTACCGCAACGCGAGACTCAACGCCTCCTCAAGTTGATTGGGGTGAACAAAAGGAGACGGTCCGCTGGGAAACATCGCTACGAGATACGATCTCGCCAGGCTATGTACAGATGGGAGATCCAATTGCTCCGGCGAAGACACGCGAAGGACAGCAGTAACGTGTTGGAAGGGTGCTTCCAGTGACAGCGGACTGTATTAGATGCAAGAGGTGTCCAGATGAGAATAACGGATAATCCGTTTATCATGAATACTCACGTATCGTGGTAGAGATGCGCCAACAGCGACGCGAAGTCCTGGACTTGCACATCGAGTGCAAGCGGAATGATTATGGTAGGAACGTCGCATCCGTCCTCCGACTCTCGCTGCAGAACTACCCTGGAATGTCGGCGCAGCAAAGATTCGTGAATCCTGAACAACACAATGCTGTCCTGGCCATCGATTTGGTGGTTAGATGCCCTCACTATCACTGACCCGTCATCGAACCAATAAATGGGATGTCGATGGACTTGAGAATCTGCCTGGATCACCATGCTCCGACTTTTGCTTCCGGATCCAACTAACTCCTACAGCAACGACCGATTGGGGGATAAGCGGGGCAAGCGAGCAGTAATGGAGGCTGATGGAGCTGGCTGCCACGGTTATGGTAGCATTGGTAGGAATATGCATGTCTCAGCAAATCAGACTCCCACTCCCATTAACTTGATGTCAATTCCATTTGCGTAATAAGGTACAGAGAGGACCACAAATTCAACATGCAGGAAACGACAACACGACGACGTAAGTTGTCAATACAAGACTTTGCTCAATCGTTGTATGGAATTAAGGAGAATATCACCCTGCTTCACTACCTTCTCGTATTGAGCGTTCTTGAGTGACGGTCGCGTCGTTTCCACGATTCCATGGACCTTGTCAATCGTGCAGTGCAACCGTCCATTGGCGATAAACCGTGATAGCTCGCTGAACCCTTCATTGAGTCATTGAGTTCACCAGAAGTGAACTTGAACTTGCCTGTCAATGAAATCAACGCTGACTCCAAATGCCCCACTGAGACTCTCCAGCGTGACGCTACGATATGATTCCAACAGCTGACTGTATGCGAGGATTCGCATCTCTCGGACGTAGTAACGGGTATGCGGAGATAATAACCGGGAAGGCAGGAGGTAGGTCTGCTCGAGGGTAGCTGTCGGCATGGTCATGACGTGAGGGACAGCCATTCAGGGAGGGGTGAGTGTGGATCCTTCAGTCAAGTTGCACCAAGCAAACATATTGTGGGCACAGAAAATGCGTACCTAGTGCGACAAAAAACTTGGCGTAATGGCAGTCGTACAGGTTATTTACGAGGTCACCGAGGACAGGGAGTTCTGGCAAGACGGAGATAACATCTGGGGCAGTGATGAGCTAAAACAATAATCAGCCTTCCTGGGTCATGGCATGTGAGCGTGCTGGAAGACAGTAACCTTTTTCTTCAGATCTGGCCGCTTGAGGGTCAACGAGTTGGTTATGATCGTGAGAGCGACAAAATCAGTATACGAGATTAATTCTGTAGCCGTAAATGTGGACAGCGCGTCAAGCAAGAGCTCGCCACCAGTCTTAAATTGACGGACAGAGACAGCGTGCAATCCACGGTAGACCTTGAGGCGATTTCGTCTGTCCCAGTCACCGCCCTCCTCGATGAATCTGCGAGATGTTATTACGTGGTACGTGATGCGTCAGAGACGTGACCAACTTTTCTGCCTTGTCAAGGTTCTCGGTAATGAGAGCGTCATCTCCAAAAAATAGTCCGATCCGGATGAGAGTAAGGGATATATCTATTCTTGATCCAAGTCCAGGGTTTTTCTCAAGTGCTAGCTTCTGCGCTGCGATGGCACGCTCCTGCTGAAGGGGTCAGCTGAGCTGCACAGCGCAGAGATTATTGGCAGACCCTGTCACCTATCCGCGTCAGGTGATTCGCGCGCGCCTTCAGCGCATCCGATATTTCGGACTCTCCTTCCGTCTTCTCAGCCTCGGCAAGCCGTTCGTCCAGTTTTTTGAGCTCTTCCTCGTTCGCTTTCTCCATCTCGTCAAGAAGTGCAGGGTCGGAAACGAGTGCACCCGAAGACGTGACGAGTCGATAATACGGGACCATCTCTGATCGCGAACGGATGCTCTAGCGGAACGAATTCTTGTCAGAGAATGAATAGACGTACTGTCCGCTTTGATCCCATCTAACAACGTATTCCGGGCGTTGTCGTGGAGGCGCTTGAGTGACGGAGAAAGTAAGATGAATACATGTTGGGGAAGACTCAGATTAGGAATGGGTAGGATCGCATCGTCTGACATGGTCGTATGCTGAACACATTGCGACTCGATCGACGCGTCAGTATCTTCCATATTCCCACGACCATTACTTGGCAATTCGCAGAAATATTGCCAACGGACTCAAGATATATGGTGGGCTCGGGAATCGGGATGGTCAGATGCGTACAAATTATCATCCAACATCACTCTCATGTGAGGACCTCCCCATGCACCTGGCTGCCACGTCCCAGTTGGTCCTGAGGCGATCATCTTTGGGAGGGTGTGTTTTCGAGGAGGCCTGATTTTCATCTTTCTAGCTGTCGCACATCGGGTTCCGTCCGTAGAGCAACTTTCATTATAGTTCCGTAGCGGTCTGACCAACTGTTCTCGTAGAATAAATCACAAGTTGTATGGTGATCCTTGATGGCAAGTCGCGAAAATTTCCCGGGACCTCAACCTTTTTGCTAAGGACAATAATAGGTTTATCCCCACCCACCATCTCCCATCCCTACGTTGCCAACCTCGTGTTGGGTCGTGCCCCCACATACCCCAGTCGTTCCCTGTAGGTCGTGCCTGTGGATCATTGGCCCACTCCCTTCGCCCATGAGTCCCCTCTTTGCACATAGTCTCAGGCCCATGTCGCCACCCACCAGTTCAAATATTCTTTGTGTTCCTTATGCATTCACACGTTTCAAGGCATCACTGTCACTGCCCCTGGAAACCATAAGAAGGTACTGGAAGTGATTTACAACAAAGGGTCAATATTAGTCTTCATTCTTGACTACAGCATGTAATTTTCCTGCCTGAAGGAATGTCATTAAGGTTAGGGGGACTGAGCACTGCGAGCGAAGTGAGCAGTGCGAGGGAGCTAGTGTGTGGGATGGGTGCCAGATAGGTAATAGGCATTGGCCTGTTTGTACCAACACCACCTATTTCGTCCGGAGACTCATCAGACCTCTGGCGACTAGAAAAGAATTTCTGCAGACTTACCCTGTATTTATAGGGGAAAGTCCGAGTGCGGCATATTAATAAAAACGGAGCATCATGGAAGAAGCATACCAAAATTAATGTTGGGTAATTTTGGGTGCCATCTTTTGTTACAATAAGGTGTCGGGGCGGGAGTCCTAATAGCTGGCACCCCTGGCCAATGGTGCTGTTACAAACCAATGGTCTGGCTCTGTTCCCTAAACCCTTATCCTACACTCCGCGGTTACCGTTTCATTTCTCTCTCTTTCCTGCCATTGTTGTTACAAACCAATGGTCTGGCACTACTCCCTAAATCCTTATCCTAATCTCCGCGGTTACCGTTTTATTTCGTTCTCTTTCTCAACCTTGTGGACAGGCATTCCGCTTCTATGGACCACCGTTTCCTTTCCTGGTTGATCTCTTCAGATCTCTCCAGTATTTTCCTGTGTAAACCTAACCTTATTCTTACCAGACGGTCGGTCCTACTTCTTTCCTATTCTTAGGACCGACACTGCCTTCCTTTATTTCCGCTATGCATAGCCTCGCCATGAGGCCTCCTCATTG
>JBBPNB010000368.1:0-20713 GCA_038090635.1 Rubroboletus satanas
AGCAACGACCGACCTTCGAGTGGGATGATGATAATCTCCTCACGACCTTCCCTACACCATTTCTTGACCTGGTAAAGTGCATGGACCAAGACGCTCGCATCGACAACGACGAGATCTGCATCCTTGTCCGCCACAGTGTCGCTCGTCTTGCGTGGTTTTTCCCTATCCCTGTGTTTCGGTTCTGGATAGTCTCGCTCCTTGTCAGGGTGCTCCTTCTTGGTCTGTTTCTGTCCTGATGGGGGGCGTGGCTTTGCGCCATGGGGGACGATGGCGCCGCGGCGATTCGGGTTGGGATGGGCCACAGCCAAGTCGGGGTGTGGCTGACGTCGATCTCTCCAATTCCCAGATGCAGGGCCACGAGTGACAGATTTTTCGAGCTGTTCGACCTGATGGCTCAGAAATGCGGCACCAAGAGCGCGGGACATGGCGAGCTTGTTGGGTGTGGGAGTCGTGGGAGGCCCCTGGGGGGAATAGACGAGTGTGTCGCTGTGAGGTAGAACGGGAGTATAACAGACAAGGGGAAGCATACGTTTGTTTCTGCCATGACATACGCCAGTTTCGTGATGATATTCTGTGGGGTGGTGGTGATAGTCGGTTACGAGGGAGAAGTGCGTGTCGCTCGTTCTCGGGTCCAAACCTAGTACTCAGCCGTGAACCCCATTATGTCAGCACTCCCAGGTTCAGCCGTTTGTTTGTACCCGCGGCGGCGCCGATTGCTGGAGGGGTTGACGCTGTGGACTGCAGTGGCCCTGACAAAATTCCTCAGCCTCGAGAGCTTTTTCGCACCAAGAATCAAGTACTACAGGGAGTGGCAACACTTGTTTCGATCCAAAGCGGGCGCGGTAAATGTCTGACGAAGTCATCGGTACATGTTGTGCTGTCGCCGTCACCGCTTGTCTCGACGTGATTTCCGGCATATGTATCGACTTGACATCCATCCGTGAGTGCCAACTCCAATCCATCTCGCCCCGTCGTGCTGAAGAGGGTCGTGCTTCAAGGACATTCGTGTACGGAGACGATGTGTCGTTGTTCCTGTCTAGGATGTCATAAACATGTCCCAATAGACGACCCACAAGAGGAACGAGACCCGCTCCTTCAATCGAATACCCAACAGCCTTCACCGCATTCCCCCATGCGCAGCCATAGCTGCTAGACGCGCGGGCGCGGGTCCCGCTTCAAGTTGTCATTTGGTGCGTCCCACACGCAAGCCCCTGCCTCCGCTCACGCACGCTCTATAGATCAACAGTCCACGTATCGTTTCGATTTTTTTTAACCCATGTACGGACGTTCCCGTTTTAACTCATCAATCCATTCGTCTGCCTACGTCGTGGCTTCGTTTTACAAGAACTAGGTGCACTCTGAACATTGCGACTTGCAATGCCTGCCTGTCTACTTGACGAAGTTGGCAAGGAACCCCGTAAACGCCAGAACAAGCCAGGACAGGCGACCCGCGCATCCGTTGACGTGTGCACTCCCAGGAACCATCTGATATCCCTTAATGCTGCCATTTCCGTGATCAGTTATCCGTATCGGGGCGAGTATGGAGCTGTCCCTCACTGACCAAGGTGGGTAGACATTCACAACTACAAGAAGATCGGTATTCCCAATGTTCACACGCGAACACAAAGAGAGATCTATACAACATCGTACCCAAACCCAAAATATCACAGTCAACCCAAAGCAAAACAAAGAAACCTTTCTTTCAAACCCCAGGCAACGTGAAATCAGGATAATTCGGCCAATTCCCAAGCCCTGCCGGGTCACCCCCAATCCGGACCCACGTCGAGTGCGACGGCGTCGGTCCATCAAGCACGAATAGCTGATGCCAGCCCGGCGGACACACATACCGGTTGGGAGGCGCCGTGATGGTACACGTCGTGCCAGAGCAAGAAAACGCCGGGAACAGGATACGCCCGCCACTCATCACGTTGCCGTGCGTGCTCGACGAAGCTGTATGCCAGTCGTCCGTCAGAAATCATCCCGTATCTCAGACGAGCGAGCGGAATAAAGAGGACCCACCTGCGATGAGGGAGATACGCATCGTGCTCGTCGTGCCTTGATAAAGCGTCACACTGATCGAGTATTGTCCGCCGAGCGCCCAGTCCGTCTGCGTGATCGTAAACGTCGGTTGCCTGAATCCCTGGTTCAGGTACGGCGGGATGTACACCTCGATCCGCATTTCTTCTGGATAGACATACGACCCGTCGGGGTTGTACGTCTGCGGATCGGAGCCCGAGACCAACACCCGGCCGTCAGGGAGGAGGGTCGCCTCCGAGTGATAGAGCCGTGCCACGATCGTGTTGCCAAGGATCGACATGCGTTGACCGACAGGCTTCGATGGGTCGTACAGAAGCGCATTCAAGTTGGGGTCGTTCCCCAGTCCGAATCCGGCGAACCCTTGGTGAGCGCCATTCATAATCATGTACGTCCTATAGGTAGATTTCTGTTAGCCTCACGCACCACGTACGTCTTGACCGTCAACGCTGGCTTACCCGTCCGGAAGTGTGACCATACACGGCATCACTCTCTTCGATGGCTATACACGACCACATCAGGCAAACACGCTCGTAGCATACCACGGGTACACGCACCATTCTCTCCAGTGTCCATGTCGGATTCGAAGCCTCGGGTGCGATGGAGATGCAGTTATCGAGCGCAATACCAGCGCCAGGTGTCGACCCACCGCAAATGAGAACCACGATCGGATCCGTGTACGGGGCGTGTTGCGGGAAAAGCACCGACGTTCCTTCCATCGGATACGTCCGACCTCCGAGGAAGTTGTTCACTGCACCCGGCATGTTGGGTAACACTGTGACGGTATCAAACGTCACGGGATCTAGTATGCGGGCTTCGTTGTAGTAACCTGGACAAGTACGCCGATCAAGTAGCCGCGCCGATCCTACATCATATGTCCCTCACCGATGAAGAAACGTCCGCTCGGAAGCACCATCAAGAATGGGTACAAGTTATTCGGGTCCGTCCGTTGCAAGTAGTCCAGTGTGATCACCGTGTCACCCCCCGCTGGCTTCGGGAGAATCTCCAGACTAGGTTGCGGTGTACCGTTGCTGCCAGCTTCTCCACCCACGACGAGGATACTTCCATTCGGCATCATCATCGCCGTCGGGTACCATCGTCCACGCTGTAAAGTCACGTAAACCTCCAACAGGATCCAGGTTGGACTGCGAACATACCTGAAGCGACAATTCGTTGACATTCTCCTCCCAATCACGCGTCCCGTTTACCCCCGGACTTCCATCCGGCCAGTACAGCCTGACACCAAACGTCGACGAGAGTGACCATCCACCGACGTTGATCTGGCGGGCCCCTTTGTCCGGTAGGATGATACTTCCCGAACAAAACACGTCCGTCTTGACGTGCATCTCGCGCCACGCTTTCAAGTAGTTGTCCGTCAAGCTGATATCCAATTCATACGCCCCCGTCGAGTTGGCGTACTCGGACGTGCCATACTTTTCCAGAAATGTCACCTTGTTGTTGATGCCTACAGTCGCGATCAATGGAACGACGAGGCCGCCGATGAGGAACTGGTAATCATCGTGATAAGCCACAGCTACGGAGGGTACAGTTATTTTCGGAAACTTGCCTCGTAAAATCCGGTATTCGCTGGTGTGTTCCAGACATAGAGCGGGGTCCCGGTCCAGTAGTAAGTGGTCAGCCTGTTTGGACCTCCACACAGATGAATGGGGTCCCCGGAACAAGCCATATTGCAATCGGAATCGGCGACGTAGGTTCCGCCTTTGCTAGTGACGTCGGTGACATCACCACAGACTACCTCCCAAGTCAACCACAATCCAAACGTGAGGAGGAAGACAAGAGAAAAAAACGCACAGCACTGATTTGCGTACTCCAATCCAGCAGCAGGATATCCATATGCAGCGCACTGGTTCAAGCATGCGTCAACCGAGTTGTTCGTCGTCCAGTCCATCTCGTACGGGAACATTCTCACTCCGGTCCCTGGCTCACTGTTATTTAAAAAATGTTCAGGATATGGCCATTCTCATAAAGTATGACCACCCACGGGAGGCATCCTTGGTATTGCCATGATCCGGGAAGATTGGTCTTTTGAATCGTAGGAACGGGGAGCACAGTGACGCTGCCCGTCGAAGTGTACACCGAGACGCGGTTGGGGCCACCACACGTCTCCCTACACTCGTCGTTAGCCGGCGGGAAAAAGAGCAGCGGTCCTTGCTTACGCTGCGTTTCCCCCACAAGCCATATTACAGTCGCCCGCCGGTGCCTGAACAGCGCCATTCACCAAATTGTCGCCACAGACTGGAAATGAAACAAGCCACCGCCGATCAGCCGCTCAGCGCTCATCGACGACAAAGAGGGAATAGACATCCGACAGGTAAAACGGCACTCACAGCATTGTGTACTGTACTCGATCCCTGCGAGCGTGAAACCGTTCGAGCTGCAGTAAGCAGTGCAAGTCTCGATCGTCATGGTGTTACTGTCGAATTCATTCCCGAGTATCCGTCCGTTGGCGTTGTCCACGTAGCATGCGGCATACGTCCATGTCCCACCCCCACCGGTGCCACCACCCCCTGTGGTCCCTGTCGTATAGTTGTACAAGTTGAGGCGGTTCGGACCTCCGCAATATTCGGAAGAATTTCCGGCGCACGTCATGTCGCAATCGGCCAGGGGCGTCGACGTGGACCCACCATTGAGCGTCAAACCACAAACTGATCAGTGCTACAGGGTCAATATGAATGGCTAGACCGAACAGGCACGACCACTGACAGCACTGAGTCGAATATTCCACGCCCGCCAATGTGTAGTCAGCATTATAACACGCGGTAGTGCAGCTTTCCACCGTCACACTGTTGACCGCAGCGCCATACGGCAATGCGCGATTGTCAACTGAATCACTGGGAAAAGTAGATTATCAACGTCAAACACCCTAGCGACGAAATTCACAACTCGCCTGTAACATCCGAGCGAAGCCCAGTTACCGACGCTCGGTACAGTGATGGGACCCGGGGATGGCTGTGCACCACTCCAATAAACGTTCAGTCGATTCCCAGCCCCACAATATTCCGCAGAGTTGCCACTGCAAGGCATGTTGCAGTCTGACGCGCTCGCGTTCGTAGCACCAGCCGCGAACGAGTTACCGCAGTCTGCAACGCGGCGTAAAGAACGCATTCATTCGAAGAAATGGATGAGCTCACAGCACTCATTCGCGTATTCAACGCCAGCATAGATGTATGAGTTGGCCCCAGTCGAGCAAAAGTTGATGCATGACTCGACGGTCATAGCAGTCGTACTGGTGTACGAAGCAGCTGAGAACGTACGGCTTCCCACGCTGTCACTATCGAAAGACATGGTGAGTGATCGTCAACAGAGGCACCAGGTTACTTACGTCCAACACCCGTATGCCGTCCAGCTACCTGGGAGCGCACGGCGATCGACGTCGTGACGTGCGATCGGCGGTAATGCATAAGTCTAACAGTCATCGTGAGAAGTGTGGGGCCGAACGACAGAGAAGAGCCTACTTGAGAGATCAAAGCCCCCAACAGTGTGAAAAGACGAAGGGCAGCCATGTCAAACGACTGTCTTCCAGTTCCTGCATGCTGATGGGGTGCTTTATAGGCCATACGAGCGCCAGCTTCATTTCTGCCACTATATTTACCATGCGGTTCTAGGAAGAGCACATTGACTACTCTTGCGAAAAACCCGAGGCGATATGAGGGAAACTACCGATGACAGCAGCCAAAAAGTACCTGAATGAAAAGCATTTGGTGAGATTGTTTCGCCAAGCTTGGATGACAATGGTCACTTGCTACCCACTTCGTCCAAGCAGATCAAATGGTGGAGGTACGGTGTAAGGAACCCATATCCCCGTGAGCTTGGCGCGGGACACGTGCAAGATGAAAGATCACGGATATCAGTCCGCCTTGAGCCTTGACAAGACAAACCATGACCTGCCAGAGAGACTCCCACCGCTCGTCGCGAAATCGGTTCGCTTACACGCCTTCGTGCTGCGATGGTAGTAGGCTACGGCCTAGTGGCAATACCAGACATGTTGGTATTGAAACAGCTGAACGAAATTCAGGTTTGGACGAGACCCGACGAGATCGTATGCTCGCCTCGAGGGCGGCACGATGTATTGCTGTGTGCAGTATATTTAGTGTGCCTGATGGAGGAAAGGCGGACGTGATTGATTGTGATGTCAAAGAGCGTCTATCGATGGCAATATGAATTTTAAAGGAAAACAAACCGAGAAAGATAAATAGAATTTCCATGCCCCTTGGGATAGTAGTGAAATGACATGTCCCGTGATACCGGGGGTTTCGACTCACAGCCGAGAGACGGAACAGTGGATGCTGTCAGGGGAGACAGTTAGACGGAAACAGAAAATAGGATACACGCAGGCGGCTCAGTCCTCAACATCTCAACGCATCTTGGTCGGATGACGATGAGGGGTACATTGTTTCACGTAACGCGTAAACATTGAGACTGAAAGGGGAACTCACATGAGCTAGGAGATAGCCGCATGCTACTACAACGCTGTTCGGGCAAGGTTATGTGCAGCTTGTGCAGAACGAGAAATCAGATCACCGAAGTTCTCGGCTACCGCCCAATTAGTATTGCAATCGTGTAGAGCTTCTAGAGACTAGTCAGCTGTCATCGTTCCAAAAAAAAAAAAAAGGAGGGACCAGGATCAGTTATATTTTCATCTAGAACAATTACCATACAAAATGATCCGCCCTGCAGCGCTGTACATCGTGTCGCGTCCAGACCCCAAGGCAACAAGGTGACCTGGAAGGAGGAATGCCCCTGACCACGCGGGTAGGAGATAGTCACATGCTACAACGCCACCCGGGCAAAGTTATATGCAGCATGGAACCGAGCGAGAAATCAAATCACCGAAGTTCTCGGATTACTGCCCGAGCAGGACCAACCGTGTAGAGCTTCTAGGGGCTAGTCAGCTGCCATCGTGCCAAAAAAAAAAAGAAAAAAAAAAGGAGGGATTAAGGCCAAATCGATTTCCATCTAGAACAATCACCATGCGAACGATTCATCCTGCAGCGCTGTACATCGTGTTGTGTCCAAACCCCCGGTGGATGGTTGCCTCACGTAAACAAGCTGGGTCACCTGGCAGGGGCATTCCTGGGAGTCCCCCTGACCAGAGACAGTCACACGTTACAAACATCTGGCAGATTCGAGGGGAGCCGAAATTCGGCAAGGCGTAGACTGGCCGTCCTGGAAATGACTGTCCACTGGAGGTTGTCGTCCGATTGGCAGACTGGCAGGGTGCAACTCTTTGTGAATCGGAGCGCGAATATGCGTCACGTGTGGGTGTCGGACCCTCCTCCATATAAATATTGGTCGCCGCGATGCACCCACCAGCGAAAGTGATATCTTTGGCAAGACGCGCTAGAATTCTCGCTTCTCAAGTTTCTCTATTCAACCTCGCACAACTGCAAGTGCACCTACGTGATGTCAATACATGTTGAAAACGGGTCCTTGTCAATGCTTCAGACGGAAATGCCAGTGCCGCGCCTCGCATCTACCGCAGCAAGTGCTGAATGTAAACCTACTCACATCGACGCTTCAGGTTTATCTGTAGACTGTTGGATGTACGAGCGCGTGCGCACTCTCAGCCCACAACGGCCAAAAATCAATACCAGTACAGTGTTGCATATGATACCTCTCTTTGTACATTCAACTCGTTTTCGGTACAGGCACGACCGCCACCACTAGTCAAAGCATGCTCTTGCTTCGCCCCGTGCTCTCAACCGGTCACACGGCCATCGAAAGCCGAAATCAAACAAATTCAATCGTCCAGAACAACACTGCATCGTCCGAATATATTGATCGAATACATAAACGAAGTCACGACGAACATACAACAAACTTTGTTGACCGCGTTCAGAGTCCTTGGTTTTCGAAGCTTGGAGTTCCTTTTTTTGTGTCCAAGAAAAGAAAAGAAGAAAGAAATCGCCACAAAAGGTCCGAGATGAGCAAACAACACACAGTAAAAGCCTGAGTCCATATGGTATCGGAGAATCACTGCGCTCCGTAGCGCCGTACCGTCGATGACGAGTCGCGTTCAAACACCAGGCAACGTGAAATCAGGATAGTCCGGCCAATTCCCAAGTTTTGCGGGGTCACCACCAATCCGGACCCACGCCGAGTGCGACGGCGTCGGTCCATCAAGCACGAACAGCTGATGCCAGCCCGGTGGACACACGTACGCGTTGGGAGGCGCCGTGATGGTACACGTCGTGCCAGAGCAAGAAAACGCCGGGAACAGGATACGCCCGCCACTCATCACGTTGCCGTGCGTGCTCGACGAAGCTGTACGCCAGTCGTCCGTCAGAAATCATCCCGTATCTCAGACGAGCAGCACAAGGGGGACCCACCTGCGATGAGGGAGATACGCATCGTGCTCGTCGTTCCTTGATAGAGCGTCACACTGATCGAATATTGTCCGCCGAGCGCCCAGTCCGTCTGCGTGATCGTAAACGTTGGTTGCTTGAATCCCTGGTTCAGATACGGTGGGATGTACACTTCGATCCGCATTTCCTCTGGATAGACAGCCGATCCGTTGGCGTAGTACGTCTGCGGATCGGAGCCCGAGACCAACACCCGGCCGTCAGGGAGGAGGGTCGCCTCCGAGTGATAGAGCCGTGCCACGATCGTGTTGCCAAGGATCGACATGCGTTGGCCGACAGCCTTCGATGGGTCGTACAAGACCGCATTGTAGTTGGGGTCGCTCGCCAGTCCGAATCCGGCGACTCCTTGGTGAGCGCCATTCATGATCATGTACGTCCTGTAAGCAAATTTGTGTTAGCCTCACGCACGACGCACGTCTTGGCCGTCAACGCTGGCTTACCCGTCCGGAAGCGTGACTATACAAGGCATAACTCTCTTCGATGGCTATACACATCCACATCAGGCAAACACGCTCGTAGCATACCACGGGTACACGCACCATTCTCTCCAGTGTCCATGTCGGATTCGAAGCCTCGGGTGCGATGGAGATGCAGTTATCGAGCGCAATACCAGCACCAGGTGTCGACCCACCGCAAACGAGAACCTCGATCGGATCCGTGTACGGGGCGTGTTGCGGGAGAAGCACCGACGATCCTTCCATCGGATACGTGCGACCTGCGAGGAAGTTATTCACCGCACCCGGCATGTTGGGCAGCACGGTGACGGTATCAAACGTCACAGGATCTAGTACGCGTGCTTCGTTGTAGTATCCTGAACCAAGTTTGAGTACGGACTTGTTGATCGTGATAGGTGTCTCGCGTCCTCACCGATGAAGAAGCGTCCGCTCGGAAGTACCAACAAGAATGGGTACAAGTTATTCGGGTCCGTCCGTTGCAAGTAGTCGAGCGTGATCACCGTGTCACCTCCCGCTGGCTTCGGAAGAATCTCCAGACTAGGTTGCGGTGTGCCGTTGCTGCCAGCCTCTCCACCCACGACGAGGATACTCCCATTCGGCATCATCATCGCCGTCGGGTACCATCGCCCACGCTGTAAATGTCACGTAAACCTCCAACAGGATCCAGGTTGGACTGCGAACATACCTGAAGCGACAATTCATCGACGTTCTCCTCCCAATCGTGCGTCCCGTTCACCCCGGCACTTCCATCCGGCCAGTACAGCCTGACACCAAACGTCGACGAGAGCGACCATCCACCGACGTTGATCTGGCGGGCCCCTTTATCCGGTAGGATGATACTTCCCGAACAAAACACGTCTGTCTTGACGTGCATCTCGCGCCACGCCTTCAAGTAGTTGTCCGTCAAGCTGATATCCAATTCATACGCCCCCGTCGAGTTGGCATACTCGGACGTGCCATACTTTTCTAGAAAAGTCACCTTGTTGTTGACGCCTACAGTCGCGATCAATGGAACCACGAGGCCGCCGATGAGGAACTGGTAATGATGATGAGCCTCAACTACGGAGGGTACAGTTGTTTTGGGAAACTTGCCTCGTAATATCCTGTATTCGACGGCGTGCTCCAGACATTAAGCGCTGTCCCGGTCCAGTAGTAAGTAGTCAACCTGTTTGGGCCTCCACATAGATGAGTGGGGTCCCCAGAACAAGCCATGTTGCAATCTGAATCAGCAGCGACAGTTCCACCGTTGGTAGTGACATCGGTAGTGTCACCGCAGACTAATATCAACCGTTTACCACAAGCGCACATCAGGATCAGCAAAAAGAAGACGCACAGCATTGTTCGCCATACTCCATGCCAGCAACAGGATATCCATATGCAGCGCACTGGTTCAGACAAGCATCAACCGTGTTGTTCGTCGTCCAATCCATCTCGTACGGGAGAAGTCTAATTCCGGTCGTTGGCTCGCTGTTTAATGTTGTACACCCAAAATATTCAGAAGATGGTGAGTTCAATAGAGTGTGACTACCTACGTGAGACATCCATGGTATGTCCAGGATCCGGGAAGCCCTGTCTTCTGGATGGTAGGAACGGGGATGACAGTAACGTTGGCCGTCGAGGTATACACTGAAAGGCGATTTGCGCCACCACACGCCTCGCTACACGTTGGAATAAGTAGGTCAGGAAGACATGGATGACGTAAGGTGCATACTCACGCCGCGTTACCCCCGCACGCCATATTGCAGTCAGTGTCAGGAGCCGTAACGGCTCCGTTCACTAGGTAATCACCACAGACTGGGAACGGAATCCAAATACATGAGTTTACAGCGATGATGGGGCATCCTGCGATGTTACTCACAACATTGTGTACTGTACTCGATCGCTGCGAGTGTGAAATTGCTGGCGCTGCAGTAGGCGATGCAACTTTCGACTGTCGTGGTGGTGCTGTCATATTCATTTCCGAGTACACGTCCATTGGTGCCGTCCACATAGCATGCGGCGTACTTCCATGTTCCCGGGAGTCCCGTATTAACAGGAGACACGGCTGTCGTCGCCCGTACGGACAGCGCAAATGCACCAGGCTAAGAAACACGATGAGAAGTGTTGGAGTAGACAGAGGCCAAAAGCTCACATGGACCATTAACGCTGAAAACAGCATCAATAGACGAAAGGGAGTCATACTGAACCAATGCCAATGTCTGCAATGTAGAGCCAAAAGAACAGAGAAAAGAATGGTTGTACTGAAGCGAAAAAGAATGGAACATAAATACTCGAACTGCTCGTCACCCGAGCCGGATAAGATCGGCCACGGACATTGGGGGGACCAAGGTAAATTAGATCTATCCCGTTATGCGGAGGTAAACGTTTCCATTCGTTTGTGGAAACATCGGTGTTTACGTGCCTCTGTTCCGGAGGTAGGTTATAGGGCATCGAATATATCCGAAGTGGATGGTGATCTGCGCTGCGGAAGATGACGGCCGCACAACATAGACAGTTTTGCGGAAGGAAAACCGACAAGGCTGCCATGTCGAGGCGTCTATGAAGCGCAGCATGACGGAAGGATGGTAAGGATCGCTACAAAAAAGGAGCATCGGCGGGTGATGTGAAGCTTCTGTCTTCCATGAACGAGATCAATCTATCAGGGGAACCGTGGAGGTGAACAAGAAAGGCAAGCCCATATGTATTGAATCGAATCTAGATGATGGTCGCGTAGTTCTGGGCTGACACTGATGGCTTGAGCCGCATGTTGTGCCGTGTCAACCCGAACGGAAAAGCCGACACCCAACCTGTTGGACGATAAAAATATCGCAGAGAAGTTTGCAAAAAAGGTATATGTGCTATGGCAGAGCCGTACAAGCTGCGAGCGCTCCTCGGGGAAGGAGTGTGCGTGCGAGGGTGGTGAGTCAGAGAATATGACGGTGTCAGTCACCATGGAGGAAGCACACGGACTACGTTGTAGGCGATTGGGCGAAGCAGAAAAGACATGCGATCCGCGTGGTGATCACGCTTAGGGTCGTCGATGTCCTGGCAGGTGAGGGGTGGAAAGAAAGAAGGACTGCGGCGAGAACCCGGTTGAGCCGGATGGCAGCGCGCCGCATTGCTGCCATAGCGAGATGAAATCGCACGGAGTCTTGCTAGCTAGCTAGCGACGATGGTAATATCGTGATGCATAATGCGAGCGAGACTAGACTCTGACGATATCACTGTAAGCTCGTAACGCAGCGATATCGCCGGTCTGCCAGCGGTGTGGGAAAGAAAGATTCGTCCAGAAGCCGGGATAATGCAAGAGTTGCTCAGGGACTTTGTAGCATTTCGTCAATCTCATCCACCACATATTGATCATGTCCACTAGTTGCAGGTGGGGGAGCGTGTGATGCGATTACTGGAGTGAGTCAAGTGGCAGCTTTGTGGCTTCTGGACGCGCTTAGGACCTCCTGCGCTCGTTTTTTTTTTTGCGACACAGCGATATCGCCGCGACGGTGTACGAGTTTTAGGGTGATGAGGAATCGACAGGATATGATTTCTGGGCCAGGCCGTTGCTGGTAACCTTCGCGGACAGTGATTCATGGATGACTAAGCGGTGTGCCGGGAAACCTTGTTGGATGGGGGCGACGAACAGACTGCTGGGATGGGTGAGGGAGTTGGTTTTGAGCTGGCTGTTGGATGGAGGATGGAAAGAGTGCACGGACCGTTATGGACAAGTGTGGCGTGTTCAAGTGTGGTTGATCCTAAAAAGTGCACGTTCACGCCTCCGACTCGCAAATCTACCTGCTCGGTGAGTCAACCTTGTCTGGCCCGCAAACTTTGATTCAAAGTGGCTGATGGCTTCTTGTTTTATCTGCACCACTTCCATCATGATTCCCATTTCTACCTTATTTTTCATTAACAGATGTCGCCAAACTCTCCTTCAATCCCCACTCCCACCCACCAGCCCGCTGCAACCTGGACTGACCCCCCCTGGTCCGGCTGGATAGAAACCACCGGCGATGCCCTCCTCATCCTCGAAGCCGCCCGTCGCGGCCTCATCCCAAGAGTCACCCGTCGTCTCGTCGACTCGGAACGCAAAATGATCACCTCCGGCTCCGTCTTTGTCTTTGACGAAGACGAGAGTGGCATCAAGCGCTGGACCGACGGCTTCTTCTGGAGCCCCTCCCGCATCCTCGGCAACTTTCTCCTCTACCGCGAAACAGACAAGCGCGGCGCAGGCCACAGAGGCATCCGTGCTGACCCCCCAGAGTCCGTCAACGAAAACTCTCAATACAACGTGGACGGCGCCCGCCTCGAGGGCCAGTCTCTCAGCCGCCCCAAAGGAGAGTCAGCCTCCCTCGGCCTCGACAGACAGCGTGAGCGTATCCTCGTCGGCAGTCTCACCAACAGCTACAAGTTCAAATCCGACGGCCTCATGAAAAAGGTCTGTCCTCGTTGCCTCCACCCCCCCGCCCAATTTTCTCACGCCCTGCCCCCGCCAGACCTTCTCCCTCACCATAAGCGGCGTATCACAGCACCTCATCTCATACTACAAAATAGAAGATGTCGAACAGGGTCGCCTTCGTTCGCCGTCCTCGTTGCCCGAGCTTGCATCCCTCGACATCAGTCCAGAGTATCTCGACAAGACCCATTTCCGCAACCCACCCAAGGTCGAAATAGGCGTCGATGGCATCCCCCGTTACCGTGGCGAAGCAGACGATATCGATCCTTCACCGTCCATGCTCACCGGTCCCCTCTCTTCTGGCCTTCCCCTTCTCACAGATGGCCGTGTCTCGGACGGCAAGCGTGGTCGTTACACTCCGTACGCCAAGAAGCGGAGGGGCAAAGCCAACCAGTCCGAATCCACCTCTCCAACCGATCGCCAAGGAAATGCCCTCCCCTCCCCCGCCACCCCCACATCTTCCCAGGCTGGTCCACCCCCTACACCACATGGCTATCCCGACCAATCCCCTGTGTCGAGCATCCCTCCACACCCTCACTACGCGCCATACCCACTCCCGCCAAGTTACTATGCTCCACCTGGGTATGTAGTCTCACCCCCACCCTCTAGTGTTGACTCACTTTGCCCTAGTGTCTCTCCCAGCACCCCACACCCGCACCAAGGTCCACCCCATCCCCAACCCTACGGATACCCAGGCTACAATAATACACCTCCTGCCGATCCTCAGCAACAGAGTCTTGTCCCTCCTCACCCACAGGGTTTCTATCCGTACTATCCACCGCCACCGCACCTCCCTTATGGTGGCTACCCCGGAACATGGCAGGGCTACGGCAGCTACCCACCACAAGGACCCCCACCACCGAGTGCGAACGCCCCGTCGTCTTCCACTATCGCGGAGCTTCCGGAAAAACCATCGGAAGCACCTTCTGCAGAACCCAGCAGCAACTCGACCACCTCCGCATAACATTTCTATCCCCCGAATGCACTGCATAGAATGTATTCTTCGTGTTACTCGCTTCATGTGTCTGATGGTTTTCGGTTGTCTTTGTTTCAATAGATCGTTCCTTTTTCGTTCGTTCGTTCGTTCGTCGTTCCCGCGTTTTGCAAACATTCACGTTGCAGTGGATATCGTCCTGTAGAATAAAGCCCGCTGTTTAGCGTCCTTGCATATTTCTGTGTATATGTACTACTTTCGAGCTTTGCCGAAGCTGGCCCCTACTCTATGCGTAGTTGATCGTCTACATAACTCCGTACGTGATCGTGCTCTCGTTTGCGCTTTCCGTCCGCTGCTTCGTTCCCCATTCCCCAAATAACCTCGGTCAACGCACGTAATGGCGTGCGTTGTCATTGACTTAATTACGAGCAGGCTATTGTCTTTTCCATCGGTAGTAATAGGCTTTAAGTCGTTAGATTCTTGCGTGGTGATGGATGCAGTGGATACAGGAAAGGAGTGAGCTAAAATGCATTGTGGTGCTTGTGAGAATGAGTACAGGTTGCTTCGATAGACTTGTTTGCGTTGCATGGAACTGGTCGTCAAAATTCGTTCACATCCTCCCCTTGCTACGATGCCACGCCATCAGACACTCGGTAAAACTGAAACCAACTTGGGGCATACTCACCACGTCTAGCGAATCTTCTTCGCCGTCCTCGTTGAGGGGATCCCATGGCGTGGTCGCATCACACCACCTACAAAAAAAAAACAGCGTGCAACCCCGAGGAAAATCGCACACACGTGAGCAGATCAGTCACACCAAGTCCAAAAAAAAGAAAAAGCAAAAACACAAAGTATCCGTGACGTACAGCTCGTCCCCCGATGGCGGGGTCTCTGGAGTCCCATCCTCGCGAAACAGTCTTTGGAACGGGCTTATCCGACGTTTCATCATGTAGAGTGGGGTGTAGCAGTATCTGCCTGTCTTGTCGCATGCTTTGCGAAGGAGGTCGGCTTGGGTATCGGACCACCAGCCGAGGCCGCCATTGGCGCCGGTGGTGATGCCCGCCATGCCGGCCACGGGCGACTGGGCGACGAGCGCAAGAGACACCCTCTCGCCGGCTGTGGAGCGAATGCGTGTCAACGATGCGAGGCCAATACGACGGAGATAGCGACTCTACATTTGTTGGAGATGTACATCGAGAAAGCCGGGCAAACGTGAATGCTCGTGACGATCCACTTGTCCCTCAGTTTGGGTACCTTGTAGAGGGTCTCGAGGATGACGTCGGTCGGGAGGAACTCGAGGCGCGGGCTGTGCATGATCAGGAGGGCGTCTCGTTTGCCACGCTCGAATTGCCATTGTCCTTTGATGGCTGCGTTCGCGAGGCCGGCGACGCCACTGCACAACGTCGTACGCGGGTTCCGATCAAATGGGCATCTCGTTATCGTACGTGAGTGACGATACGCACACTTCCGGTCCCAGGTGCCAGTTCACCCGTTTTGCACCCTTGGAGGTGATGATGAAATCTTCCTCGACGCCACCTTCTCGCGGTGGATGATCGGCCACGCGGAGGTTCAGCCCAAGTCTGTTCAGTTCGAACTGGAATTCGGGATCATAAATGTTCCCATCTACCCTCAATTCACCCGTTGCTCTTTCGATTTTACCGTATGCCCCAACCTGGCGATCGAAAACAGATGCGTGAGATCGGATTTGGATTGCAAGGGCATCTATGAAATGTCCGAAAGTATCCGAGAAGATGAAACAAAACGAACCTCGACCGGAATGGGAGGATCCCAGTTGACCCATTTCGAAGATACTTCATGGATAAGATCGATGTATTTTCGTTGAAGATATGGCATGAGGTGATGCCTTTTACTCACGAGAATACGAGAAGGGGAGGGGCGATGCCTCGCAACGAGTCGGACAAGACGAGAAAGAAGAGGCCGTCGCAGGGTGTGCGCTCTTAAGTAGCTCTCTCAGCGTCTATCAGGGCTAGGGCAGGGATTCGTGAAAGTGTGGGGGCGGTGCCACGACACACGCCGCGGAGCGATGATGGTCGCTGGCTGATAGCGATAATCAGTCACGCGTCATCACTTGGCATGGTGGAGATCTCGGAGGTCAATCAGACCGATTATAGGCTATGTAGTACGTCGACGGGTGCGAGTGAGGGACGACCGACAAGGCCAAGTTGGCGCGTATCTGGCCCTGACCGTCTCGAATGTGACCACCGCGAACGTGTTGTTGGACTGGTTCGTGCGAACCGAGGTGATGGTGCAGCGTGGACATTACGGTATGGGTCAAAGGTGTGTGCCCGCGCCAGACTGGCAGTTGAGAATGACGGCTGACGGTGTGCTGTCAAGCCCGAGGCAGGTGCGGTCGCACGTTCGTTAGCGGGCGTTCCCAACTCGTGCGCATGTTCTACGCATGGCGTGATGCGATTGGCCTCGGGCGAGCGGCCGTCAGCTTGAAAAGATACTTTGATATCCGCGTAAATACGATTATATCCCCCTCTTCGTCGGCGATTTTCCTATAAGATACTAGGCCGCCTTGCAAGGTGGCATCCCCCCCGCGCAGCGATGCTCCAAATTTTCTCCCTTCGTGGCGTCCTCTTGGTCGCCGGCCTCCTCGTGTACTACAATCGACGGTCAGTCGTAGCCTCGTCCGAGCGCGTTGTACCCCTCACCGTCTTGCCAGATCCCTCGGGAGTGCCCTGGCATACTACACCGGATCATCGACGATCGCAGCGTGTCTGATCCTCGCCGGGTCGCTCCTCGCCGTCGCACTCGCCCTGGGCGACGCGATAGTCCCTCAGCTCAAGTTTATATGGCACTGCTTCCTCCGCCCGCTCGGTGCGACGGATCAGCGGACGCGTCTAGACAAGGTCGGTCGTCCGTCTCCCCTCCTCCACGCCTTCTCATCCCGTGGGTCACAGTTCTACAAGGGCCAGGCGGACGTGTACGACAAGACTCGGAGCGGCCTGCTCCGTGGTCGCAACACCATGCTCCGTCTCTCCGTGAGCCACCTTCGCACTCTCCGTGCCAAGGATCCTTCACAGAGGCTCATCTGGGTCGACATTGGCGGCGGTACTGGTGCGCTCGCTCCCTTCCTATTTCGCCGTACTGCAATCAACCACAAACAGGTCACAACATCGAGCTCATGAACAAGCACTTTCCCGTCTCCCAGTTCGACGCCATCTACCTCATCGATCTCTGTGAACCTCTGTTGGACGTCGCTCGCAAACGCTTCGCTCGCAAAGGGTGGCGCAACATCACCGTCCTGTGTCAGGATGCGACAGAATTCTCCCTCCCCGAGTGGTCCACGACCGATCCCAAAGGCAGCGTCAGTTTCATCACGCTCAGCTATTCACTCTCCATGGTACGGCATTCTCTCCCCTATCCGTCTCAAGTACTGACACCGCTTCTAGATCCCAAACTTTTATGCGCTGCTTGACCGCATCGATTACGTCCTCTCTCCAGAGACGGGCTTGCTCGGCGTCGCTGACTTTTACACGTCCGGACGTCAGCCTTCGCTCCACGAGAAAGCGATCGGAGGGACCAGCAAGGAATGTGGTTGGCTCAGCCGTTGGTTCTGGCAGATCTGGTTCGACTTTGATCACGTGTCCTTGTCGCCGCAACGACGTGACTACCTCGAGTACAAGTTTGGCACGGTATGTACAGCACAATG
Organism: Rubroboletus satanas; assembly: GCA_038090635.1. NCBI lineage: Eukaryota > Fungi > Basidiomycota > Agaricomycetes > Boletales > Boletaceae > Rubroboletus > Rubroboletus satanas. The sequence goes on from JBBPNB010000368.1 coordinate 17,915, forward strand.
AGCTACCCGTCTGGGCATGGCTTTCTCATGTCCGTCGTCAGGTCAAGACGTACAATGGCAGGAACCATTTCATCATCCCACTCATCGTGCGCATGTAAGTGTTGCATGTGCACATCCGTGTTATCTCGCTCTCAACGTTCTGTAGCCCTTACTATATCTGGCTTGGTCGTTCGCGGTCTTGCGACGTCTCTCGTTTTTGCCATGTGTTCGAGGTGGAAAGTGGAAACATGATCGGAAACTGCTCCCCTGCATCGTCCAGCGTCATCAAAGACTCCAAAATGATTCCTATGCTTGATATTGGCAAACCAGTCGTGGAGGTCGAGCCGCCGGTACCAGCGCATTCGACGATCAACATCACACCTCCCTTGAGCTCGTTCCATTATCACATCGGAAACGTGAGTAGCCTCTTGTAGTCGTCGTCGTTGCGCTGAAAAGATGCTTTTTCAGCCTTGGAGGTTACCGTATTATGAACAACCCGTGCACAAGGAGTTTAGGACGTTCATTTACTCGTTTACATGGGTGGGTTTTTCTGTCATGAATATTTTTGGGGCGGAGAATCTGATTTAGATTGGAGGAGGATCCCTTTGAGGACATGAAGCATCTGAACTTGGGTCCTGATGATTCTATGCTTGTTATCACTTCTGCGGGCGATAATGCGTTGCATTACGCCATCGCTGCTCAGCCTCGGAGAGTAAGTCGAGATACCGGCAACTGTTCTTTACGCTTACAGTATATTCTTATCAGATCCATTGTGTGGACATGAACCCATGGTACGGCGATCATCTCTGTTATGCAATGTCCGTCCTTATAATCTCGTAACATCCAGTCAAGGCCATCTCCTGGAGCTGAAGCTCGCGGCCATGCTCTCCCTGGATTACGACAACTTTTTCGCCTTGTTTGGAGAGGGTCGACACCCCCGATTCCGCGAGCTACTGGATTCCCAAATCTCCCCTCTTCTCTCTTCCATTGCCTACCAGTTCTGGCACATCAATGACAAGGCGTTCTCGAAAGCCTTTTACATGAATGGTTACAGTGGCTGGGCGATCCGTCTCGCTCGAGTCCTCTTTGCTCTCGCCGGGGTGTCCAAGGATGCAGAGGAGCTCAGCAACGTCTCTACGACAGCAGAACAAGTGAAGATATGGAAAGAAAAACTGATGCCCGTGCTTCTGAACCCGCTCGTCGTCGCACTCCTGAAAACCCCCACGTTCTGCTGGAACGCACTTGGTGTCCCACATAATCAACGTAAGATGTTGCTGGACGAAGGCAGTGTGTACGAATTCGTCAGAGATACGTTGGATCCTATTCCGTCTACGTATCTGTTCAAAGACGGCGCGTACTTCTACCCTCTGGTGCGTTCCTGAAGAACTTGGTGTTCATCACTGTCACGTGTTTTCTCATGCCACCCCGTGTCTTCTCCCAGTGCCTGAATGGCCACTACACTCCCACGTCGTGTCCATCATATCTCACACGCGCCGGATTTGATAGACTTAGAGCCGATGGAGCCAAGACGACAGACGCGTTTCGTTTGCACACCGATTCGATTATCAAGTAAGCGCTGTCAGTGGATCGTGTTTACGATGCGACACGCTCACTCTTGGGGTTTAGCGTCCTCCGCGGTCTCTCCACGGGCTCACTCACGCGAGCCGTCATCATGGACCACTTGGACTGGTTCGCACCTGGGTCCAAGGACGTCGAAGACGAGGTGTCCGAGCTTGCGAGGGTGCTTTCCTTTGGCGGGTTCGTGCTCTGGCGGTCAGCGGCGAGACAGCCGTGGTATCAGGAAGTGTGAGTGACTGTGACCGGCAATTTTGACGCCCGTTCTCACGTGTGGCGCGCGTGCGTATTATTATATGTATAGATTTAGGAAGCACGGGTTCGTCGTCGCGCCGATCAGTATACGAAAAGGACCGGAAACTGCGTTGGACATGGTCAACATGTGAGTGCTATCATTGACCTTTTCGGTCCCTTGACGAGTGTTGCTCTGAACATTGCAGGTATGCCTCGTTTTGGAAAGCCGTCCGAGCATGATGTTGGCTGGCTGGGACGAACATGACGATTTGGCAACGCGCGGGAACGATGCCTGCGAGCGTTGGGCTACTTTACGAAACCTCGGGATTGCGACGACTTTTTTTTTTTTTTTTTCTTTTTGATGGTTGTCTTTTTTCATCATGTCTTGCTCGGAGATTGACTATATATCGGGAGGGGGATCGATTGTATCACTGCGCGTTGTTTCCTCCCTTTGACATTCTTATATACCTTGACACTCGATATATACGTCGTATACCCTGACTTGTTGTAGTAGATGCCAAAATTCAAGCGAGCATCGTGTAATGCATACGACTTGCGTGAATTCAGAAACGAGTACGACACATCCAAGAAAGAGAAAGCAAAAGTTTGCGGCTGGAGAGACCGGGAAGAGCTGCCCTCCGAGGTTCTGGTCTGTATGCACTCTGAATCAGCGTCATGAGATGCCATAGTTTTTTCCAGTATTCTCTGGGTGGCCCATCATCGCCGGGCTTTCCGGACGCGCACTTGAAGGCGGGTAGGTATTTTGCTTGTGCACATCCCTCGATGCCATGGCCACTGCATATTATGCTATCAGTGGAGAGAAACACAGCTGGGGATGAGCAACAAAGAGAAGCAATGCTAAACCAGATGGGCTACCCGTCCTTGTTCCGGATGGTCTAGCACATTACATTGTCTTCACCACGTAATGTCGGGGGGCCCTGGGAGGTGCGACCAGTTTTTTGCGCCCTCAGCGAATCTGGTGAGTGGTGGCTTCAACTCGGGCTGTATTCG
>JBBPNB010000369.1:0-20678 GCA_038090635.1 Rubroboletus satanas
CCAGACATCCGTCGCTGCTGGGTACCCAACTGCTAATGGGAATACAGCTCTACGGCTCCTACGCCACCCATCTAGAACTCCCAGTGACCTACTTTGTCACCCTCTGGTGCATACACTTCACCCCCGTCCTTTGGTGCATGGTATCCATACCTGCCATTGACCCTAGCCGCGTTGCCCTTCCCGCTGGTTTGCCAGTGTTGCAATGGTCGTTTCATTCACGGGAATGCCCATTGTATGCCGTACGAGGAGATGAGCTAAATTGTCGTCCTGGAAAGGACCACCCATCCTTTAGTTCACTTCGTGGCTCGCGGTCCTCGTTGACTGCGAAACTCGATTCAGACTACTCTTGGACTGTTGTGGTTTTTTCTTCTTGCCTCTTTGTGAGGTTACTATTATTTGAGTGCTCTCTACTTTTGTAGATCTGGGCATGACATGGTATTTTTGATGTCATTTCCAGGACTACAACTGTACAAGTTGCCCTGTCGGAAGGGTGAGTCGTCCTCGGTTTATCCCTGATTGATACCCTGCAGGTGGATAGTACGCCATTGCCTGCTGCAGATGTAGCTTGTTTATTTATCATTTGGTCACTGTTGTATTCTGTTGCTGAAATGAAGATGATTATCTATTGTCTCGCCATCAACCCAATTGAGTCTGAACTGTGATGCTATGTAATTGATCTGATTTCTGTGCTGTTGACTACGGGTTCCTGATCTTTGGTAGTCTAGGAATGGCTGTTCAACTCCTCAAAGAGGCATCGCCTTTATGGTAATGTGAATTGTCTCTGACCTGAATCTCTCTGTAGAACTTTGGCTGATTTGCAGGTAATAATTATGCCACAAGCCTCAGGTACGTACGCCGTGGATCGATACCAAGTCAGACCGTAGCTTCTGCGGGGCGGCAACACACTTATCCAGTGCGATTCACTTCGTTCCAAAGAATGTTGTCAACGGCGTCTCAAAATCGGAACTTTGCACTCTATCACAGCAAGCACAGCCTCGGAGTTTCTTCTCCCCGCTGCTGGGAATTCCGACTTATCACTGCCTCGTGTTACATGATCGAAGTGTACGCGTACGGCCAACAAGTTCACAACGTCCGACTGAGTATCCTTCTTTCCCCTATTCGCGATCTCATTCTCCCGGAGAAGACGAGGAATATGACCCCTCACAGGCACCCTTCGTTAAATGATTCTCCTGTCCCATACCATGTGCCCCCAACGCGGAGAGTTCATTGATCATAATATCGCTCTTCATCAAGGGTCACCGTCGTGTGGGGGAGACGGTGAGTCTACCGACCTGCTCTCTCTCTCGGTCGCAATTCACGAGTGACCTGTGCGGGCCATCCGGGTTGGTCCGAGTCGGATCCTTGACGAGCGGAGGACAAGGGAATATTCCTGTGTCGCTGACCCGGGAATCAGCGTTGCAGCGCTCTACGCGTATCGCATGTATCGAGTCTTTTTTTTAGATCGCGTGTATTGAGCGTTGGGCCCATCTGAGGTCGGCAACAGACCGATCAAAGCAAGGACCGAAGCGTAAATAATATCAGAACGTCATGCGCAACGACAACAACGTTGTATGTTTGGGTCAGATGGCATTGTTGATCAGACACGTATATTGCTGGTGGGGGATAATTGATAAGAAACGTGCGCGATACCGGCCGACGACGAGGTGCTTTTTTTCCACGAGGAAACCCCGCTTTGAACATTTATCCACGGTGGGGTCGACGTCACGTACATGGACGTCACGTTTGTTCCTCTCAGTCGATATGTGCACGCTGTTTGCGTCGCTGCCTTGAATGGTCCTCGATGGGCTGCGCTTGCATGCGAGTGGTTGTCAATGACAACCTCGCCTATAGAGACCACATCCCTGACCATGGCGTCGTGGGTGAGCAGAACTCGAAGCGAAGGGGGCGTGTTGTGGAAACACCATCAAAGCTCCTTTTGTTGCAGGACCTACTCGATTGTTCACTTTTCCACTCCCACCAACCTCGATGCAACCGGACCGGGAGAGCATTGTAGGGAGAGGCTTGGCGTCTGGTTGCGAACGTCTGTCGTCAATGCGCAGCAGAAGCATCGACCACTTTGAACTGCTTTTTCCAAGTTCCGGGAAACTCCCGGGGACCTTCAGCCGCAATGACTTACGGGATTAGTACATGCGCTACACACATGATGGCTCACTACGGACAATTGAAACTTTAATCTGGAGTATATCCTTCAAGATAGGATGTTCTGAAGATGGGGTCTGGAAGGATAAGATGAAGAGCGTGGGATGGAGAGACCATTATCGTCCGAGGAGATCGCATGGAAGATCGAGCGAAGCTTGGAGGACAACAGACCTGGTGGACAACGTTTTGCGCTAGAATTGCCTGCGATGATTCCAAGTGGTTCGATTGATTAAATAAGTTTTTTCCTTGCGGCCGGTCCCGCAACTGCGGCGTAGGAGGAGGATGTCCGGTGAATAAAGGTGCTGCGGAGCGCGTGGACAAGCAGCGGACTCATCTGGAAAGCAGGTTCATGACGTCTGATTGAATACATATATATTGTTGGTAAGGGTGGGGATTGATTGCTTGCATTATAAAACATACACGATGTGGCATACTTGCACAGTGGTGTTTTCGCGTATGGAGACAAGTGCCGGTGTGGGGATACCCGATCTCAAATACTCACTGTCAGGGTCCGAGAGGGGTTGTGGCCAAGTACATAGGGTCGACGGCGGGGAACGTAAGAGCTGTCGGGTGATGGTGGCATGAAGGGGGACAATGCCGTTTGGCAAATGAAAGAACGACGTGGCCCCACTGCTATCATCAGCGATCTCATGGAAACAACAAGGATTGAACTAAACCGGTGGCATGGACGAAACGAGGCGACCGCAAAAGGACACGTGTGACCGAGGGGAAGGAGTTAAGGGAAACGGCCGACGAAGGGGATGGCCTCGAGAGAACAACGTTGCATTCCCGAGCTGAGTCAGCCTACCCGTCGCCGATCCAGGGCAAGTGGCACAATTTTAAAGTTCAGCGTAGATTCAAACCCCGATAGATCATGAGCCTCCCTTTTATGGTATCCTCTTGCGCCTGTACCGCTGTCGGAGAATCAAAAGTGCTCCAAAGCTGGCTGACACTTGATCAAGACAAAATCGTCCGTCAATCCCACACTGGATATCCTCGTTTTTTATTCACCTCTCTCTCCTCCCCATATCTCCCTCTCCTCCTCGCTCCCCGCAGCGTCCCTTCCCCTCTCCCCATCGTCCATGTTACTCGCCCGCAACATCCTCTCCCTCCCAATGTCCCCTCCGACATCCCACCATCGTCATCCCTCCGCTCCCCCAGCCGTCGTCGTACAGCCCACCAAAGTGCCCGGCATACTCTCCATATCCAAGCCTCTCCGTGCAGAGTCCCCTCGCCAACATCAACCCCAGGGCCATACACGTCACCCCCACCGCTCGCCAAAGCCAAAGCACCCCCAGTCCCATAATCGGACCCCTCACTCAGCCCAGGACGAGTCCAGCAAGCTTGCACAGGAGAGGCCCCACTCCGACCTCACCCTTCCCCCGGTCCCCGAGAAGCCAACCGCGCAGCCCCCCACTCCCCTCCCGGACAAGTCCCCGCGTGGCCGACAAACCAAGGCTCCGAAAGATAAGGGTGCGACTAGGTAGATCTCGTCACACTTCCACACCCTTTCTGGTCTCTGATCTCACCCTTTCTTCTTTTCACTCCCCCAGGAGCTCTTCCACTCATGGACACTCACGACGCAACAACGTTCGCCAGCCTTCACCGCCCATCCACTCCTCGCAGGCAGAGGGCCCCATATTATCTTCAGCCCAATCTTTCGCCCATCGCAACACCAATCCCACCGCAAACTCTTTCGATCCCTTCTTCGTCAGCTCAGATTCAGATTCCGATAACAACTCCCGTGCTCTCCCAAACAGCGGTCCCACGAAGCTGCTCCCGACCCTCGCAACCCCACCTTCTGGCAAATTTGCCCGCCGCCGAAATCACACGGCGCAACCACCCGTTACACCCTCGCCCGCTCCTCGCCCTGTTCCGGTTCCCAGAGGCAAACAATCCATCCATCGGAATAATCTCTCGAAATCAGCACCAAACCCTCAGACGTTCCCTCGCATCCAGAAAAGGCGGGCATCGACGGGTTATGCCATGGATTTCCCCGTGTGTGATGATACAACCGATGTGGAGGAGAATTCTCCTCCCTCCACGCCCACCCAGGAATTCCCTGCGTACGCTACGTGGCAGCGTCTCTCTTTAGATGGCCCTCGCACAGCACCGCTATCTCCATTCAACGGCTTTTCCTTTGCTAGCCCTGCGGACTCCACACCCTCACGAACACGTCATCATCATCATCGCACCCCAAGCGAGGGCGTGTTCAACATGTCCCTGGACGAGGATACATCCCCAACTTCCGACGCCTCGGAAGAGCTCAAGAAGCTCTTTGGCTTCCCGCCGAAACAATTTGGCTCGGTTGGGCCCAGCGCCACCCGTGCTGGCAAGGACAAGGCCGGGTTTTTTGCGAGTTCCGTGTTCCAGAACTCGCCCAGCCCGGACGAATTGCCTCCTCCCGCTTTCTGAGCGGTCTCTTTTTTTTTAATCGATTCTCAGCAAAAGTGTAGAGGTGATTCACATTGCTGTTCAACCTGTCAGTCATTGACCCGTTGCAGCTTAGACTATTCGTATTGGCGAACAGCCCCATTAGACTAATATCACTTCAACACCTCCTCTCGCGCCTTTGACATGGCCAATCCCACATCGACCACACAGTCGACGTATTCTCACTCGTCGGTAGTGCGGTCTTTCGGGACGCCCCGTGTCTCATACCGTATTTTACCGATATCATTATCCATTCGGCAACTTCCGGCATTGGTCCTTCCATGTGGTCTTTTTCTCCTGGGGCTGTTGGCGTCGTCCAACGAATAGTGTTCCGCTCTTCGCTATGGTTTGCATCACTCGGTCTCTCTACTGGTCATGGTCACTCGCACAGGACACTCGCGTTTTTCTCGAACCTCCGGAGGTTTATATCCGGGTCCCGCCTCGCGTCGATATTCATACCTCGCTCGCTGGCGGATTCTGCGTTCCGGCATCCCACCTCTTTCCATTTCTCCTATTTCCTCACCTCAATGTGTCAGTATCACCGGCTCATTTCCGCATTGCATGCTTTCGCCACATCGCACCACGCTTCTTATTTTGGTTCCCGAGGGATCGGGTCTGTACAAAAGGAGTTGACGAGGCCATATACATTAAAAACAAATCATCCCCTCAAGCCTCGGCTCAGCCATGTGTATACGATGACCTTGCCGTTGTTCAGGTTGCGCGCCACAATCCACCTACCAGCACAACTATCCGCCTGTCCCTGCTTATTTATGCGCACTTTGCGTACGTGCGGGGCTTCTATCTCTTCACCTTTTTGTGTTCTTGGATCTTGGGACTCTCGTGGTATTTCCTTTATCACCCCTTCTCCGTTTTTGCTTCCACCTTTACCTATATGCCTTGCCTTTTTGGGTTCATGGTCCCCTAATTCTGTCCGCCCAATGTCTTTTTAGTGATTCGTTCGGTGGCCTGGCTACTTGTCTCCTTCGTCGCCGACCTCTCATCATTTTTCCTCTCGCTCTCGGATGCTTCTGTCCGCAGCTCTTTTTTCTTCTTCTTCTGCTTTCCCTCCCCCTTTTCACGCGTGTATCAATATCGACTCGGCCCACCTCGCTCGGACTATCCCATCGCATCATACCCATCACTTTTGTGCTACAGCCACACTTGGCCCTTCTCATCTTCCTTTTTCCCTCCCCGATGAGTGTATGGTGCGATACTGGTTTTCCGGTGTATATTGGACCTAGTTGTGTACGTCCTCTCCCCCTTTCCTTGTTGATTCTTGTCACTGATCATCCTCCTTAGCCCATTGTGTTCCTACTGAAATAACGTACACACATACCCTTTTCCCTTCTCCCCCACGCAGGTGCAGCGAGCACCCAACCATACATACTTGCACGTTAGTCTATTTCCTTATTCACTACGGTCTAGATTGCTCGTTGCACCTCTCGTTTCCGCTTCCCACATAGTAGTCTACACCTTCCATTCGTTATACAGTTTCTTCAACCAGTACACTCCTTTACGCAAAAGTGTTTTGAATGCAATAGAAGTTTGTTTAAAAATGTTGGAGTACCCCGAAACTTGTAGTAGGATGCCGCATGACTCAAAGGCGAAGCTTAGCCGATTGAAAGTCTTTCTGATGCAGCCCAGATATCCAGCGAGAGTTTTGCTGCTAACAAGGCTTCGGCCGAGTTATTGTTTGACACGCCCGACGCGGAACTTTCTGCCTATTTTCAATTGGAGGAGTATCCGCTGTGCTGTCAGTGCCTCTTAACTGCTATCTGATCGTTGCGATCTAATACTATCCTCAAGTCTGCAGTATTTCCACTGTGCCACCCCCAAGATACGCGCGCAGCCTCCGCCACCATGAGCACAATCAGTCGTGAGGGTGCCCTCCACCTTGCCATCGTCGGGATCGGTGGTGTAGGCTCGGAGCTCCTCCAGCAGCTGATCGATGGGGACAGTCCTTATCCCATCAACATCGCTGCCATCTCCAACTCCCGCAAGATGCTCCTCTTCACGGATGGCACTACCCACTCAACGCCTACGCGGGGGACCATCGCACTCGACGATCCCAGTGCGCAGGTAGCGAGCCTGGACGGCCTACTGGACGCGCTGACCGGCTTCGCACAGCGCAAACCAGGCAAAGTCGTCCTCGTGGACAACACCGCGTCCGAGACTGTCGCAGAGACGTACCCACGTTTCCTGGACGCTGGTATCCACGTCGTGACGCCGAACAAGAAGGCGTTTTCGGGTAGCCTGGAGCTGTATAAGCGGATCGTTGGGTCGGTTGGAGATCGGACGAGGGGACGGGGGGTGTTTTACAACGAGGCGACCGTCGGTGCTGGGTTACCGATCATCTCGACGCTCAAGGATTTGGTGAACACGGGGGACAAGGTGGGTGGCGTTGAATCGTATCGGGAGTGGGAGAAACGTCGGATGTTGACGGAGCGGATTAGGTGAAGAAGATCGAGGGTGTCTTTTCGGGCACGCTGAGTTATATATTCAACGAGTACTCCAACGGCGACGAAGGCGGACCCTCGTTCTCGTCCATCGTGCAGGTCGCCAAGACAAACGGGTACACGGTGAGTACCCCGAACGGAACGGGGGTGTCTGTGGTGGCGATCATATTGCAGCACGAGTGACATGGTGCACAGGAACCCCATCCAGGAGACGATCTCAATGGCGCTGACGTGGCACGGAAGCTCACGATCTTATCTCGCATGATCCCCGGGCTCCTTGACCTGTTGCCAAACGGACATGTAGACGTCCGCCCGACCTCGCTCGTTCCCGAACCACTGCGAGGCGCAGACGCACAAGCGTTTTTGCAAAGACTACCTGATTTCGACGCTGACATCGCTGCCAAACGGGACGAAGCAGCCAAACGAGGCAACGTCCTTCGTTATGTCGGCGTCATTGACGTCGAGCAACGCAAGATCGAGGCGAAACTTTCCGAGTACGCATCGCCTTGTACGTGGACGTGAGGGTTCGCTGGCTGAACGTGTTTGGAACACAGATACCCCGAGACGCATGCATTTGCCACGTCCTTGCAAGGCAGCGACAATATCATCATGTTTCATACCGAACGATACGGAGTGCGGCCGCTTCTCATTCAAGGTGCTGGTGCCGGCAACGCGGTTACGGCTATGGGCGTTGGGAGTGATATTCTAAAGTTGTTCTAATACTCACGCATTTGGATTTCCCAAACAAAAACGAATGATCCGAGCTGTATACATGATACAGGCGACGTCACGAAATGAAAATGAAGGTGGGACCAAGCGATATCATTATTGTCAAGTTCCTTGCCGGTCGCGTGTTGAACCTCTTTCATACGCGTGTCTGCGATTCTGCGAAACGACTCCCATCTCATTTGCCGCATGAGCTTGGAACGCCCATCAGTAATAGAACGAGGCCTAAATTGATTTGCTGTGCTTCGATGGTGGTCCCCCCCTCAACGGAAATCAGGTGCGTCGACCGTCCTATTAACTCTCCGGACGTTGCGGGTGCATTCCGGGAGACACGGAACTCTTTTCGAAACTTGCCAGATGGGCTGGATGGGGCTTATCTGCCAGGACATTTGAAACATGACCCTCCCTCCGTCTTTGATGAATCTAAAACACTCGTCTGGAATCGCTATCGTTCCAGGGTGTGTCCAAAACTACGAAGGCGTCAGACTGCCCTAGTACGTGGGTTGGCGCGAGTTCCTGATCTGAGCCCTGGGAACGATTATTATCCGAGATGATCAGCGGGTTCTCGATTCGAACTTTCTAGCTGACGAGCATTCTGGAAGCAAGCGGGGGATATCACACCATGCGTTAGAAGACGACGAACGAGGATAAAGTGAGGCTTGGTTGCTGATGCGGCGATGATACATTTTTTGTTGGAACCACGAGTGCGAACTATCGCCGTCATTGCTCCCCACATGGATCATGGGAAATCTCATCGCAATGGATCGCACAACGAACACGCTAGAAACTCCGATTTCCGAACAGAAACGACGACTGTTTCACGATGGAACAGAAAAACACATCAAAATGAAGGTGGAGCTACCAAATCGAATCCGGCCTGTCGTGTCGAGGCATCATATCATCAGGGATATTTCAAGATGAACTTCTTCATATACGTCTCCCAGCTGCACTGTGAAAGATTCCAACCACCGCACGCAGTCAGAAACATCGTCGGAAAGCCCTTCATGATGGCTCGGAATTGCTTTTCTGTGGCAGTCGTCGTTCGGGCTTCAAGTCTCGCGTATCTGGATACTCGAGACAGCGCTCTTCGTCGCGTTGTCTGCGCGTCGGCCAACACCGTCTTCTTGACTTGTCGATAAGTCTTGCTTCCCGGAGAAGTGATGTTGGTCAGCTGCCCCGAGACTTGGTTGAACACGATCCGGGTCAGCACTGGGAAGAAGTGAACCATGGACCCAGGCGTGCCGCACACGACGGGACAATCGGGATTCGGGCAGCCATTGGGCACGGTGCCGTTTGGATAGAGACATTTTCCATGGAAGTAGGAGGGGAATATGGCGTGCTCTAATCCATTATAGGATGCCTTGTTGTACGCGTTGATCACGGGAGTGAAGTAGCTGATAGAGTCCTGGCGACGGTTAGTGGGTGGAATGCATTGGGCGTCTATTTTATCGGCCTGCAAGAGGTGTTGTGAATATCAAAAATAGCAAGGGCGAACGCGCGCGGGTACGTGCCATGTTTTGAAAGACGTCGAGAATGACGGAGTTGTATAGATCGAGGTACTCTTTAGTAATGTCGGTGATACATTCCCCTTCGCAGGCAAGGACAGCGAGCGGGGCGATAAGGAGGGTGACGAGTTGGACTGTAGACACCATGGCGGGCGTGGCGGGCGTTGATGTTGGGTTGGGGTAAGTTGGCTAAAGGTGCTCTGAAGCCGACCCCCGCTTTAGTTGAGCGAACATATGACGAACAGTCACGTGTGTACTTGGCATACCCTGAGTCGCCTTCCCGAGGGTAGATTGGAGCAAGGAACGACTGGCTTCCATTCGGCTGCGAGCGTATATATAGCATACACCTTCGCAACGGAGTCGGAGACAGTCATTGATGTCGAGAAGAATGGGCAACTAACATCGCAATCCATGTCATCTTCTCAGGTACACACATTGGTATACGTCACCGATGTGACCATGGTTCACTGACTGACTCGTCGTAACAAGATACAATGGGATGTGGTGGGACTACCTACCGTAGCATTCACCAAGAGATGTCTGAATTCAAAGAGTAGACTAGTCGAAATCTGCTGAAAAGGCTTGAGCAGGTGACTGAAAAGGAACATAGTGTCTTACCTCCCCCTCCGTCGTCTCCACCAACTCCACCACCTAGATCATCAAGATCGTCGCCCTCACCGTTGTCAAAGTAATTTTCGGCGTAGTCATTGTCATATTCCTCCTCAACGTCATAATCTGATTCGGCAGCCTGCGAACCAGCGTCTGACCGCTCCTCGCCGCTTTTTTCCTGGAAGATGGTCCGGTAAGAACAGAAATGTGTGAAGTCTGGATGATCGTACGAGTTCTTCTGCCTCTTCCACTAGTTCATCAAGGTTCAGATGGGTTGCTTTAACTTTTTTCTCTGCTGGAGACGGACATGCATCAAGACATTAGGCCTGGAAGTAAAGAGGACGTCACCTTTCCGTTTCTTCTTGGGGTTGAAGTAACCATCGAATATTTCGGATGGGAAAAAAGGTGCGTGTAGGTCTTTCCGTTTGAGAGTAGGAAGTGACGGAGAAGTCTGGCGATATTTGTCTGAATATCGCTCAAGCTCTATATGAATGGGTCACGATAGGATGTGTACAGACAAATACGACCTACCATGCGACTTTACCGTTTCCACGACATAATATGGGGACTTGCGAAGTCGGGTGATGAAGTCTATCTGCAACCCACTTGTTTTCTTCTCCTCGGCGGAGAAGTCGGCAAGCACAGGCAGTGGGTCCAGGGGCTGGGCAGAGATGTGTATCAGGGGGCTGTCACGTAACAATAAACAAGAGCTCCAACCGTACGGGGTACAATGCGTCTGCTTCACGCGACATTGCTTGTATATCGGCGAATGTGAGCCCCATTGGGGGCATAGAGCCTGCGCCAAAAGCGCCGCTTCCCTTGAATCCACCTCGCCCACCACCTCGACCTCCACTACGGCCACCTCGAGACATGGCCTTGGATCAGTACAGATATCACCACACAGCCACATACAGCAACACAGGCAACTCTGAGAAGAATGCACAGCCGTGACAAATATTCAGACTCCGAAACTCCGTTCTCCAATATAAACCGTGTTGTCCCCTACACGTATTTTTCGCGTCGCCCCTTTATTGTTGCCACCATCTCAGCGAGTCGCACTCTCGTCTACGTCCTCGTTTTTGCATATTTCCCTACGCTTCATTCATTACTGAAAAAAATGGACAAGTCTCTCGACGAGGTGAGCAGAACGCGTCCTTGCGCCTTTTTTTTTTTTTTTTTCGTGCGGCTCAACCCTCCTTCAGGTTATTGCCGCCCGTCCTAAGACCCAGCGCCGAGTCGGTCGCCGTGCTCCAGCCAAAACCCAAGTATTAGGTAGTCCCGCAAACGCAGCCACCCGTGCCGCCGCTCAGAACGCCGCCGCTGCGAAAGTAGTCGCCGCAGCCACCCCCGCCTCTCAACCCACCGACAAGATTATTGTTTCCAATCTCCCTGCGGATGTGAATGAAGTCCAGATCAAGGTACTTGATTTCCGCTGACTCGTTGCACGAGTTCATTCTGACACTTCTATTTAGGAACTCTTCCACTCCACCGTCGGCCCTCTTCGTGATGTCACCTTGCATTATGACAGTGCTGGTCGGTCGAAAGGGATTGCCGCGGTTCACTTCCAGAGAAAAGGAGATGGCACCAAGGCGTACCAACAATACAACAACCGCCTCATCGATGGGAGTTAGTATCGCCACTTTCTTATCTGCTTTCCTACGTCTGTTCTTGGGAGGGACCTCTGAAGTGCAGAGGTGACCGTTGCCGTCGAACGCTGGTCGGGAGCCCACTTCCAAAGCTACTTGGGACGACATATCTCAGGCGCTGAAAGTGCGAGTTGACAGTCTTCCTGGTGGCGACCATGACTTGTCCTCGCTGCCACACTTGCTGCCTCTTGCATGTGGTGGATCACAGCCATGGATTCATAACGGAGGACTGATCACCCTTTGGAATCCATGTTGCCTGCAGCCAGCTATTCGGGTTTACTTTATGGTGCGGTCATGGGATTTGGTTTTGAGTACGGTGCAAGGATTGTGGAGCGAGGGACGGTTGTCCTCCAGATCTTCACCGCTTGACCAATTTCAGGATTGGACATGTCATGAAGGCTCGGTACACGTGGCGTCGTCGTGAAGAGTACTTGAAGAGCGGATGAACGACTCAGCGATCCTCGGTAGCAGCTTGGGTTATGGGTTGCTCGTATCCGTCCCCCTTTTTTACTTGCCTGCTTGCGTCAGAACTCAGCCGACTAACGCTCACTATCCCGCGCCCGTCCGTCAATAACAGAACGACCCATGAAGATTGAAATTGTCGTTGACCCCGCGCGTCCAGCGCCAGCTCAATCACTGGTTTCTCGTGTCGCCCCTCCACCTGCGACTGTGGCAGCTACCACGCCCACTACGAGAGTGGCAAGGTTGGCTTGTAATCTAATTCGGTGATTATCTTGCTTATTTGATGCTCCAGGCCCGCCTCGCGTGGCATCCGTAGGGGGAGAGGTCGTGCTAGGAAAGGTACTGAACGTCCGCAGAAGAGTGCTGCTGATCTTGATGCTGAGATGGAGGTATGTGTGGAATGCCTGAACCGTCGCGATGCAGCATGCTGATGAACTAGTAGGACTACACTGCGAGCAATGCGGTTGCTCCTGCAATTGCTCCTGCTGCAGCCTGAGCAATATCCTGTTTTGCAATGGCATGTAACTCTTCCGCTTCGCTTACTCTTTGTGATGTGGCTCTCGATAATATTCCGATACCTATCTTCTTCACATGTCTGCCGTAGTTTAGGTCCACTTTGTATTGTACGTTCTGATGGTTTTTACGTCTGGACATAACGACCGCCGCTCTTATTGTGTGTCGTGCCGCTTTGAAGTTTGACCCTTTTGTTAGTCCTACTTTGGGTGCATACAACAATAACACGCAGGAGTCTCTTTGTTCCCTATACGACCCTGTCTCATGGAAGACGACCAGCCGTTTTTTGCCGATAGACCAGAGTGGGCCGACGTTGTCCCCCTCGAGCAGTACGAAGGCGCTACTCCTATTGCACCAATCTTCTATACACCAGAATGTGCGTGTATGCAGTGTCTTTTCCGATTGAGCCATCTTGAACGCTCGGGCGACGATTTAGACAAAGATGCCACAAATTACTTCAGAGGCATCGTCAAGACCGGGGAGAAGAGCCCCAGGGTGCTCGATCTTACAGAGAACATCATCCGTCAGAATCCTGCACACTACTCAGCATGGTGAGCATTCCACCCCCCTTCGGAGGTGCTCGTCCCGAACCCGCGCACTACGACATCAGGCAGTATCGGTACAAAACCCTCATTTCCCTGAACGCCCCCTTGGACGTCGAGCTACAGCTGATGGACGAGCTCGCGGTCACGTACTTGAAAACATATCAAGTCTGGCATCACCGTCGACTCCTGGTTCAACGGACTAACGATCCCGCGCCCGAACTCGCGTTCATCACCAACGCCCTCCAGATCGACACCAAGAACTACCACACCTGGTCGTACAGGCAATGGATCCTCGCCCACTTCAACGACGATGTGTTGTGGCGCGATGAGCTCATGTTCGTAGAACGCATGCTGGGCAGCGATCTACGCAACAACTCGGCGTGGCATCACCGATTCTTCGTCGTGTTCCAGTCTGGCGTCAGGAAAGGAGACGAGGACAGGGACACAGTCGTCCGCAGAGAGTTGACGTACGTAACGCGTAGGAAAGCAAAGTCATGTGCGAGACGGTGTGAGTTGACGGCACCGTTTTTTTCTCCCACCTCCCCTAGCTTCGTGAAGTCAAAGATAGCGATTGCGCCCAACAATGCGTCTGCGTGGAATTATCTCCGGGGTATACTTGACCACTCCAAAACGCCCTATTCAACCCTTCGATCTTTCGTGGCCCCCTATTCTGTATCTCATTCAGAACAACATGAGGCACCTGGGGATGTAGTCGACCTCGAGGATCCCCTTCCATCTCCAGGGGCTCAGTTACCATGTGTCGCAGCAATTGAATTCATGGCGGATATCTATGAAACCATCGGTGGAGATGATCTGCTGAGAGCGACTGAGGTACAGTGACACTCTGCCTTCCCCTTTAGTGGCTAGTCTGAGAGCTAACCTTGTTTACTCACTTCATGTGAAGCTCTGGAAGTCCCTTGCACACGAACACGACACCATGAGAAAGAAGTATGTCATTTTAATACTTCGTCTGACGAGTTCACTTCGGCAATTAAATTGACGTGCCTTCATCGTCAGGTATTGGGGGTATAGGATCAAGGAAGCCTTGCAAAATGTCCGATAAATGTATGAATAGGGATTCCGACGTGAATTGTGTACTTTGTGTTCTTCACTTTTACTTGCTCGGCGCCCGACAGGTCAAGGAATGGTGATCGTGCTCTGGTGCCTGAACGCACTGGAACATCCCTAGCATCGTACCCGCTCGCCCTGAACGGGCTTAGATGAGGTCCGACAATCGGAGCTACTAAAGTCGCGCTGCAACCTGCCCACCCCCGTCCATTCGAACGATGATCTTGCCAAATTGACTTCCGTGTTTCATCAGCTCAAACCCTTGTTCAGCAGACCCTAAGCCCTCCAACACATGAGACACCACGGGGACGATGGCATGTTCCGCCATGAACCTTGTCGCGTCAACGAGGTCCTGATGTGACCCCATCGTCGACCCTTTTGTTCCTCGCACGTCAGGACACCCCCTCCTAACCACGAACCGAAACAGACGACACGAACCGATAAGCTGATGGTGCTTCAACACCTCACGCATGGTGAATTTTATAGTGGGGTTGGCAGTCCTAGAACGGAGATTGACAATGGAATGAATGAATGAGAGAAGAGGAAGAAGAGGGGCGTATTGTGTGGCAAGTAAAACACATACATGCCGTAGACGACGACTTTTCCACCGGGCTTTAGAATTTTGTTGACTTGGCTCATGATATCGCCTCCACCAGAGTCGATGACGGCATCGAGCAACATGGACCCACCCTGTTTCGTGAGCAACTCAGCGAGTTGACCTGGCCAGTCCTCTGCAACGACATTCTCAGTTAAAGAAAGGGGGGGCAATGTCAAGGCAAGGAAAAAAGGTGAGAAACCCACTCGATTTGTAGTTGACACCGCCAGCGCCACCGCGGGCGGTCGCTTTCTGAATTTTATCCTCGCTACCGCTCGTGACGAACACGTTTGCGCCTTTGGCGAGGCAGAGCTGAAGTGCGATGAGAGCGACACCGCCGCCGATGCCTGTGATGAGGATATTCTGACCTTGGTCGACGCGGGCATTGACGATGGCAGCTCTGTAAGGGAGAAAAAAAGCGAGCGTCGTACCAATGGGATTATTTAATTAGCCGATCGTCGTTGCGCCGAATCGCGCTCGACAGACCTCCACGCAGTCAAACCGCCAAGAGGCCATGCAGCCATGTGAACGTCGTCGAGGTGGTCCGGGGAACGAACGACTTGATCCCGCTCGACGACGATATAGTCTGCAAAGGTCCCCAGAGGGGGGTATTTCCCCCCACCGAGGATGCCGAACGTCGACCTAGGAAACAGAGTAGGAGTGAGGCGACGTTCGACTTGTCAAGGGATAGGGTTCGTTTCTGCGCGTCACACCCACCCGGGTTCCGGCGCGTCGGGGCTGCTCTCCCAGCCCCGCATCGGTGTGAGGAATACGCGTCGTTGTAGGAGGGGGTCATGAGGATCTGCGGACGCGATGACCGTTCCTGGAAGCCTCTCACGTTGAATGACCTTGCTCTAAAAGTGGTTTGAGTCGATATGCATTTGCGCACCTGCACCGTCAGCCCCGAACGTGGCTCCGAACGCAATACCCGGATATTGACCAAGACGAATCCAAAGCTATGAGTAAGGAATGCCCAGTAGTCCAGTTCAACGTCGGATCGATTCGAGATGGTTAAACAGGATAGTACTGACATCCCTGTGGTTGAACGCCACGGCTCCCATCTTTACCAAGACCTGACCCCTCTGCAAGGTGGGTATAGGACGTTTCTCCACCACTGCGTCATGGTAGAGTGGCTTCCTCTCGGCGGGAGACTTCTTCACCACCAGAACGCGCGTTTCCTTGGGTAGTCGTACTGTCATGGTGTGATCGGACATAAGACTCTCAGTCGGGCCGCTCAAGGGCCGTGAGTAATCTGTGTGCATATAAAATCACCAGCCTACTCTGTACATGCAACACTAATCGAAAAGATCGACCACTCTGCGTCTCGGCGAAGCCACTGCAACCACCTTTCCCTCAAAACTAAGCAGCTCCCCTCCTTTTGTGGCGACCATATCACTGTCTGACGCCCTCCGAGCCACTCCCAACAACTTCTCGACGTTCGTCGTCGCCATGTTCAAAGCATCCTCTATGCTAATCAAGCCATGGGAATCAATGTGTGCCTGTACGGGGAAAGATGACCTGTCATGGCGGTGCACCAAGTTACACACAAAGTAACTCACCCAGGCGGCGTCCCATCTCAGGTTGCGCGCAGCCCAAGCGGACATCTGTGCATCTTCTGCGACTCCTTGGTGTCCGATACCAACGGTTACCCCGTGGGCGAACAACGTAGTCACAAGGCTTTGTTCCGTAACAGGCGGTCCTTGAATGCTTGAATAAAATGACATCAGTCAAATATTCCAGGAACACATGCAAAGAGATGACCGACATCCGGTGACCCTCCCATGTAAACGGGAACGGTCTGGGAGGCGTGACGATGACGCCCACGTTCCCAGCTGCCAGCTCAGCAGCAACGAGGTGTGCTTCGCCTGCGCCTACGAGAGTCATCTTGATCGGTGTACCAGAGATCCCCTCGACTTCTTGCTTGAGCTTCAAAAGACTTGCGATGATGTCGGCATTTTTCACGTTGACGACCAAAGGTAACTTTCCCTGTGCGAGTCCGCGTCAGATTCGGCATTTCAGGGAAAAATCGAGAACGTGAACCTTGACAACAGCTTCAAAGGACGCGCCTCTTTCACCTGTGTACGGACCCAACAAAAGACGACGGAGTGCTGCTATCTGTGTGCTCACGCTTGGTGCGCCACCTTGGTGTAGGACAGCGACGTGAACGGCAGTGACATCGTTGAGCACAGCTTCATGTTCCAGCTTGTGTTTCGCCCCAAGGGAAAAGTAAGTACCCAAACCACCAAGTAGCCCACTCGAGATGGGTGATGTAATTGCGGTCGAAACACCAGAGCGATAAGCAAGTCTTGAAATGAAATCATCAGTATGCATAGCATGGCCTAAAGCGACAGCCTCACAGAGCATTTCGAGTTCCAAACATGAGGCCATCCACGGCACGGGTGATGCTCCCTTCACCCAGGACTTTCGGGGTGGACCCCTGCAATGGGTCGAAGACAAGCCCATCCGAGGTACTCGTCTCTGTAGCAATCTCTTGAAGACCGAGCGAGGCCCCTGCAGATACTAGGGCTGGGGTGATAGCCCCGCCCTCCAAGTCGATCACCTTCAGTCGCTCACTATTGATGAAAGAAGTGCAAGTTCCCATCGAGCCCGCGCAGACGATTTCCCCGTGTTCAACAAAGACGATGCCTTCATCGGCGGCATCGCGAGTCCGGAAGACAGAATGTACTCCGGATTCATCCCTCCGCCACATGCTGGATACATTTCGGAACAGGACAGCGCCAGAGGTAATCGGAGTCGCTTCCAGAGGAGGTAAACCAACGAATTTGACGGCAGCCTTAGCTTCCTCGTCGAAACTTGGAGTTATCGGAGCAGTCTGTCTGTCACCTTTCTTCTTAGTAAACGACGTCTGAAGTTGAGGTATTCCGTCAATGAACACTTGCACGGGCGCAGCACCGAGCGCCAATGGATGACTGTCCCAGATGACAATATCTGAGATGCACTTCTTGAGAATCGGACCTGAATCACAATTACTACCTATGACTTGCCTGCATCATAACCTGGGAAAGGTTGTCAACGACCAGAACATATTACTCTCGTGGGACTCTCCGTACCTTCCATGATGTAACCAAGACGGTGCTCTAGTCCAAGTAATTCGGCAGCGTTCGTCGTGATAGAAGCAAGAGCAGCGTTGCCAGGAAGCCCATAGTAGTGAGCTTGCTGCGCTTCATGCAAAAGCCAGCGAGACTGTATCGCTGGGTGGTCACTCTAAGACGACACCAGGTCAATGTCGTCTCACGATAAACCGATATTTCTTCACCTTCATAATGACTTTGATACCCTGCTCGTCCAGGATACGAGGCGCGAATTCTGAATGGCGGTACGCTTCACGCTTGTACCTATTAACAGTCAGTTTGGCACCCAAGCCCAGTACCTGCAGTTCCACCTTGCGAACGCCGCAAACATCGCAACGGCGGGAGGATGTCCTACAAAGGACGATCAGTTTGCGATTCGCGATGCGAAGATTGGTCTGACCATAGGCTCGCTTGAGGACAGCTGGAACAAGGAAAGCCTCGTGGGCATGATGGAACGCGGCAATCGGGAACTGGAACTCGTTGGACAGCTGCGAAGAAAGTCATCATCCTATCACAGGACAGAGCACAGGACAATGCACGTACCCTCACGAAAGCGTCAATGTCTACAGCTTCATAGCAATGCGTTTGAACCTAAAAACGTATTCGTTTTCCTGACTTTCGTACCGAGCAATATATTCACCTTGACTTTCCCCCTCAAGATATCTACAAGGGCTTCCCATTGCAAATCCTCCGGAAACTCGCCCAGTCCTTCCCATTCGTCAGCGAAAGCTTTCGAGCAATACTCGTCTTGGTTGTGCTTGATCTGGCGGGCATGTTCGTAGCTGTCGACTAGCTACTAAGTGTGCGCAATGAAACAGTTTCGAGTACTCACGCCTCGCGGTATGACCATACGGTATCCATTCTCGTTCCTGAATAAGAACCTGCTAAAATGAAAACATTGGACTGGGCAGAGTGAGGCCAAGATCATGATACCTACAAGGGTTCTCTCCTGGAAATATAAATTCTGTTAATTGAAATAGGTAGACATATGTCTGAACACACACCACATGCATGCCTATGAAAACATGTTAGCAAAGTCCCGAGTGTAGGAAATGCGAAACGATGCCATACTTCATATGACGCCAACGTGGGGGTATATCGTAATTCACCTGTGTACCATTGAGGCCGTAAGGTGGATCGACCAACAGTGACGAAGGCGACCTTTCACTGGTTGACCGCAGTTTGATTGCAAACGCTTGTCCGCCTGTAAAAAGGTTGTGGTTAATCTACAACGCCCGAATTGGGATGAAGGGCGCCGACCAACCGATAGCATCAGCAGACCCGGGAAGAATGAGCGACGTGGTGACGCCTCCTGATATAGAATGAGCATAGCTATCGTCGTGCGTGTTCAGAGCATCGAGGGATCGCATCCATGGCAAGGCGAGACCTTTCGCAGAGTTGGCGTCACCGGCACCTTGAAGTGCCGGGGACGAAACAACAGCGATGTGAGAATGGACATCGACGATGCTTCAAGTTTATGATCAGCAGTCAGTGCTAGTCAGCGCTCAAATGGCTCAAGTGGTGAGTGTCCACTCACCCCGGAGTCACCCATGCACCCTGTTCATTCCATGAATATATGGGTCGCCTGACTCCATGCTAGGGTGTCGATTATGCTCACCTTAGCATTGATTTTGACAACACCAACCTCGTTCAACAGGGTGTTCGCGTCCCCGACACTTTTGATCAATCCATTCTCTAACAAAATGTCCCCATGAACGACGTCCTCTCCGTTGTCCCGCCCAGTCCAGATGGATGCATTCCGAATCAAAACCGAAGACCTTCCTGGCTCGTACCTATCCGATTGCGTGCGGCTGCTGAATCCCGGAGGGGGTGCTGGCTTGACGGTCAACGATCGACATTTCGCGAGCGTGTCTGCGGCATGCAATGGCACGCGGACGTGAGGTCGGGGATGTCCGACCGAGAGGAGGGGAAGGTCGATGGAAAAGTAGAGGGCTGCGAGGACGAGGACCGCCAACACAGGCCAGATGCGCTTGCCCGACCTGCGGGACGATGAGTGTCCCAGCCTCGGCAGCTCCGTACCTGGGCTCGGTATGTAGTCAAAGGCCTTTTCCATGGACGATGGGCGCAGGGATGTGAACACTCGAACTATGGCTAGTTAAGCATTTACTAATATACCGCGTGTACATAGGACGGCCCAGGCAAGGAAGCGAACACTCGAATTACGGCTGGTTGAGTATTTATCCAATGTGTCGCGCGTCCTATGCGATGTTGACAAATTTCTGGCACAACTACAAGCTGCTGCTCTGGCTGAATCACCGTCACTGTTGTACTTTGCATCTTGCCCCAGTGCCACCCCTTCACCGTGACAAGTCAACCCTCAATAGACTACTGAGGTTGGGTGAGGAGTGGACAGCAGACCGTTGGCCATCTCGGGTGCTTCGACTGTCACACTCGGAACGACGTAGCTGGTACCACAGTCGAACACGGCCTTGCAATTGGGTAAACCCGTGACCGATAGAAGCAGGGGGACCAAATCCAAATAAAACAGCGGAACCCACGCACTGTCACGCCAGTAAACACAGCAAGTCATTCTCAGTGCAATTGTTCTTGAACCATACTGACATTTGCAAGGCACAAGGTCTATAATGCTGCAAAGCATTGACGAATTATGGGTTACAAAACTAAAGTCAAAAATTTAATGGCACGGCGAAGAAGTGGGTCCAAAAATATGCCTTAAAAGGGCGCGAGGAGCATCTTCCTAGGGTCTTCGATGTAATCGCGGACCTTGACTGCAAAGGGAAAGGAAGTGCAACGTTAGCATGAGATAAGCAACAAGGTGAAACCCCAACTAACCAAGGAAGGTAACGGCTTCCCGTCCGTCGAGAAGACGATGGTCATACGTGAGGG
>JBBPNB010000370.1:0-20673 GCA_038090635.1 Rubroboletus satanas
CCTCGCCATGCTCATTTCAAATCCAGTCCTTCGATAGTACATTGAAGGGGAGAACACGACGACCCTCCAATCGCTTTACATTTCCGACTGGACCAAGGTCGGGCTTCTATCCGATCCCCAAGGATAAATCTTCGTCGATCGCCTTCAACAACGCGCTCTTCGTATCGGCTTTCATCCATGCCCACTTGGTGTGTTACGGAACCCAGAGACCGTTTCGGAAGCAGGCGGTGGCGTCCACATCACTTGCGTGTGTGTAGCCAAACTGACTGAACGCTGGGGACGTTGGAACGACCGCGAGATCCAGAGTCTTGTTCAGCATCATCAAGTGATGTATATCAGGTCATAGTAAGTCAAACAAGCTCCAGCTGTACAAGGCCTTTGGGATGAATCCCTCGATTGGAAATCAATACACTGGTGCGGCAGTACCCGTCGTTCCCCGAGGTCTGCTGGTCCTGCGTCGCGCGAGGCTGGAGCACCGACAGCACAAGATATCGATCCACGAACACGACCCAGATCTTGGCCAGCACGACCTAGAAGACATGCGTGTCAGCAGGAATGCAAATACACTGTATACATGCAGAGCAGCGTGCATATATAAAGAAGACACTTCGGCTGCTGGTAGCCTAGAAGATGTATCATCGTGATGGCGCGGACGATTGCCATGATGGCCTCTGCGATCGCCGAGATGACAATGTTGATGGCAGAGTCGATGGATGAAATAACAGCACCCTTAAGCCCACCGTGGAAGGTGTGTATGTGAGCGGAGCTCAGTGGACACAGGGCCATACTACGTGCGCACCGTGATATAATAGATATTATAGATTGACGTGCTTCTCCATTATGCACTGGAATTTACCTATGGCATCCAACTGCCTGACTTCGGATTCGAGGCACGTACAATGGCAAACGTCCGAAAAAAGACGCTTCAGTGAGGATGGTAGAGGATGGAATTGAAGAGAGAAGCCCAGCTGAGGTGAGATAGAATCTACGTGGGTGGACGAGGGAAAAATGGGGAACGATGAGGACAACAGGGAGGGCGATCCCAGGCGGGGTACGCTTGGTCGACAAGATATGTACATACCTGTAACGTACTACAGCTCCTCGTCGACAATTTGCTACTTGGTTCGTCGGGCGTGTACATTTCATAGTGTGCGGTCGTAACTGCGTTGGTCAGTTTCAAGTTTGACAACCTCACCTTTCCGTATCGCTATTTGAGGTATCATGCTCGGATTCGGCGTCAGCTACCATGCGTGCCGCGGACCGAGAGGGCAGAAAAACATACTACCCAAAATGGAAAGTCTCCGCGCGCCGTGCAACGAACATGGCAGGCCCACTGCCCGCCGTCAGCACGGACTACTATGAGTGGGCGGCATCAATGTCGTTAGCACCCACAGCAACATGCCACGTAGGGTTGGTGTTTGCGCTGACTGCAGCGCTGGCTCGAGCTAAGATTCGGAATATTATGGCTCCCTCGCGGGTTACGGGCGTCAGTTGCCTCGTGGTGTTCGCAATCGCATGCAGTCCTCGTATCCTCTTCCACCCTTGGCAATCACTGTCCGCAACGAAAGAGACTCCACGAGAGGTATGCCTGCGATTCAAACACTAGCTACCTGGAGTGACCTGATATTTTAACAGGATACGATTCATCCACGTCGATCGTCGATCCCCAATGTCTGAACTCGACGAGAAAATCACTTTCTACCGCAATGAATTGCAACTCCACCCCCAACAACATTCCAATCGGGCCAAATTGCTACAAGATCTTTCTGTTTCACTCTACGGCCTGTTCATGCAAGGAGGAGGAATAACAGACCTCGAGGAGGCACTCGCACTCGGGCACAGTGCATTGGAACTTCGCCCCCAGGGGCACCCTGATCGAGCCCAATCACTGGGCAACATCGCGCGTTGCCTCCATGCACGTTTCGAGCAGCTCGGAAGGCTGTCTGACCTGGAGGAGGCACTTGCCCTCGAACGCAGTGCATTGGAACTTTGCCCCCAGGGGCATCCTCGTCGAGCCCAATCACTGGGCAATATCGCGGTTTACCTCCATGCCTGTTTCAACCAGCTCGGAAGGCTGTCTGACCTGGAGGAGGCACTTGCCCTTGAACGCAGTGCATTGGAACTTCTCCCCCAGGGGCATCCTCGTCGAGCCCAATCACTGAGCAACATTGCAGCTTACCTCCATGTCCGTTTCGAGCAACTCGGAAGGCTGTCTGACCTGGAGGAGGCACTTGCCCTCGAACGCAGTGCATTGGAACTTCGCCTGCAGGGGCATCCTAATCGAGCCCATTCACTGAGCCATATCGCAATTTACCTCCATTCCCGTTTCGAGCAACTCGGGAGGCTGACTGACCTCGACGAGGCACTTTCCCTCGAACGCAGTGCACTGGAACTTCGCCCGCAGGGGCATCCTGATCGGGCATGGTCCTTGGCCAGCCTTGCTCGCTGTCTCCATGCTCGATTCGAGCACCCAGCTACACACAACATCAGTGACCTCCAGGAATCGTTCAATATATATTCCCTCCTCTCCAACGTCTCTCAGACAGTATCTTACGCTGACCTCGAATGCGCCAAAGAATGGATCCAGGCAGCTGAACAGTGCAAACACAGCACTACAGTCTTGGCTTACCACACATTTTTACGTCTCAGTGTTCACCATCTCGCCATTTTGCCATCTCTCCCTCAGAATCTTGCACTACTCAAACAGCTCATTACGTCTCTACCAGTCGATGCGTTCTCTGCTTGTCTTCGCTATGGCAATCCCGCGAATGCAATTGAGCTTCTTGAGCAAGGTCGTGGCATTTTCTGGAGCCAGTTAACTCGCCTTCGCTCTCCTCTTGACGATGTCGTAGCATCCGGTGACACAGGCAAGCGATTGGCAGACAAGTTTACCCAGGTGACCTCCTTCCTCCACAGTGTGTTTGATGCCCCTCAGCCCAGTGCCGACTCTCAGCACCACCGGGCATGGCGCCTCAACATTCAACTGCAGGATATCATCGCTGATATTCGCAGGTTGCCTGGCCTCTCTCGTTTCCTGCAGCCCCCACTCTTCTCAGATCTCCAGGTCGCAGCTGCTGGTGGACCTGTTATCACCATAAATGCCAGCCAATATAGCTGCGATGCACTGATACTTCTACCCGATCGAGATCCCGTCCACGTTGCTCTCTCCATCACGAAAGCCCGCGTCTCTGAACTATCGTTGGAACTTCGTTCTCTGACCCACCGTGCCAAAACCAGGGATGTGACGAGGCAAATTCTGGTGTTTCTACGAAAGCTCTGGGATGAGATCATTTTCCCGATCGTGAACATCCTTCAGGAGTTCTGTCCCCGTCGATCACACATCTGGTGGTGCCCGACCGCCGAGTTCTCTCTTCTTCCGTTACATGCCGCCGGGTCCTATAGGACGGGCCAACCAATCCTCTCCGATCTTTATATTTCTTCCTATACACCAACCTTGACGGCCCTCATTCGCGCTCGACAGAAACGGCCGTTGGTTCCATCCATGGAAAGGCATCGTTTTTTGGTCGTAGGCCAGGCACAGGCTCCAGGACAGAACGAACTTTCCTCGGTGGAAACTGAGCTGTCCAGTATATCGCAGCATGTCGTGTCTGTCGCGACGGTCACTCGTGTTCAAGATCAGAACGCAAACATTGCCAACGTTGGTGAGGAACTGAACAAGAATGACTTTGTTCACCTTGCCTGTCATGGGGTCCCCGATCAGAAGCATCCGTTCGAGTCCGGGTTTGCGTTGGGTGACGGATTATTGAAGATTGAAGACATCATGCGATACGACTTGCAGGATGCCAAATTTGCATATCTGTCTGCTTGTCATACAACTGTTGGTGATGAGGAGAGTCCGGACGAGGTGATCCATCTCGCTGCGGCGATGCAGTTCGCCGGGTTCCGTTCGGTCATTGGGACGATGTGGGCTGTGGATGATGCACACACGAACGAGATCACGTCGAGATTCTATGAGAATATGATGGACGAGTCCGGTCGTCTGGATCATACCCGTGCGGCGTGGGCATTGCACAAGACAATGAGGAGTATCCGTGCAAGTGACATACCCCTTGATCAACGTATCCTCTACGTACATATTGGTGCCTAGTGGATCTACCTTTCGGTGCGTACGTGTTTTCCAGTGTGTTGATGCTCAAATTGAAGTACCCGCAGTAGTGTTTTCGACGTAATTTACAATAATGTATTGACAGACTTTCATGTGTGCTCCGTTACGAGTTTATGAAAATATTCTCGTTGGCGACGATGTCGGTTTGACCCGCATACTAGAATGACGAGTCAAGGGGGCGCCTGTGAAGGTACCTGGCCAAGACTACCGACGGAGATGCCATGAGAGCCATTGCATGGCTTGAACAAGTCACGGTCGAGTCTTGAAACGACAAACGTCCCAGCCATCTAGAGCATGAGAGTGAGAATAGTTTGTAGGAATGGACACCAAAATTGGCGGCTCCGACGGTATAGATAAAGTTTGTTCTATGGTCGGGGTGAGAGTCTAGTTGAACGGACATTCCTAAAGGGGAGAATCTATTTCGGTGAGATCTTTGATGAAAACGTTCGAGTGCGTTTCCTGCGGTGAGGAGGTGGTGAAGAACCAGAGTCTACAGGGGAAGTGACCCCGCCGTTGGTACCGAGGGCTAGAGGTGGAGATTGGGTCCCAAAAGGAAGCAAAACGTGGTGCTAAGACGTTGGGCGAGAATCGGAGCAAGCTACAGAGCTCCATATAGTAGGAGATGGATGACCAATGTGCGATATTGGGGGGAGGACACGTTTAGTGAATGAAGGGGTCAAGCCAAGGTGAAGACGGACAGGGGTTTGATCTTTTGTCTCCGCAAGGATCGATAACCCCGACTGACGCCACGTGAGCCACTTGAAGAAACCCTCCAGGCCCGGATGTGATGTGACCTCTTACTACCTCTACATTCATGACTGCCCCCATATTCACTTCCCCCCCCGCCGTCAAGGCAGTCGTCACCCTCATCCTCATCGAAAACTCGCGCGGCATGCTCGCCACCTGGAACGACCTCCGCCAACACTACCTTCCCACTCTCCTCGGCACATTGCGCATGGCAAATCCCGTCGTCCCTGTTCGTCTCCCCCCTGCTCTTCCTCCTCCCCCCCTCCCCCTAATCTCCCCAGCAGATACCCGTACTCTGGCTCACAACCGCACCCGTCGGCGACGATTCCGCATCCCTTCATTCGGCCCCACCTCGACAATACAACCAACTCCCAGAATTAAAGTTTAGTTTCAGTCCAGATAACAAAATAACCTCTCGGATCATCAACAGGGCCACAGAGGTTAGATCTCTCCTCCTCTTGCCTGGTTGTCCCCAACGCCTCCCATTTACCCAGCTCATGCTCGAGGCTGCCACCCAATTCCAGGGTGGTCCTGTCAACCTTCATCTATTCGTCGTTGCCGCTTCACCCCCCACGCCAGGCACATGGGGCGTCTCAATAACGATGCCAACTCAGATAGGTCAATCAGAGTGGCGTCTACTTGGCCAACGAATCGCTCAGGTACCGTGACCCGATATCCAACCGACGCATTCAGTTGATCCCTGCCATCAGCTCGGAATACACTGCCACATGATCCTCCCCACTTCACAAGATATGACATCCATGAATGAATTGTTCATGACCAGCGTAGGCCATCTCCCCCGTTCTCGCTCCGCCGTCTATTCATGCCCCCCAAGCTCGAATTCCAAGGTCACTCCCAGGTCTCCCCCTGGTTTCCAACCAGTCCAGATTATAACTTTCTTCTCTCTGGCAACCCCTCCGGTTCGTCCCGCCACCAGTCTTACGAACCAGATTGCTCACTTTCACGGTTTGCAACTCTTAGACCCTCCCATCATCGAATCTGTCGAACAGGTGAGCTCGATCTGCTGCATCCCTCCCGTGCTGACCTCCCACAGCAACCGCGTCGCGCGGTAGCTCGCCCACCTGTCCTTCGACATCAATCGTTCCCGCAGGATGTCCAGTCTGCCGCGGCACCAACACCCACACAAAAGGATTCGACACCCAGCCTAGTGAGTTCGCTCCAAAAGGTCCACGGCTTGAGTCGCAAGAAGCTCTACGGTACCCAACCTCCTAGACAACCCTTTGTCCGCGAAGAGCCCGTCCGCACCAAGTATAAGAGTACACCAACGCCCTTGTCCATTCCGGTAGGTTCCCAACCGTTCCCCATATCCGAAGACGGACGCCCCGTCAGCAAGACCAAGGTAGAACGCGGTCGACGAGCGGACAGACCGCCACACATTGGAGACGTGTCTAATTCGAGTTCACCTGGGCGAAGGAGCCCATGGAACCGCGTCTCTTCCGACGTTGGCTCTTCGCCATCATCCCCGACCACGTCCCTGTCTTCCCATCATACCACTTCTCCAACCGTTCCGCTATACCCTGACCTTGCAGGTTATCCTACGAGTCCTCCAACGACGTCTGCGAGTTTCTCGCCTAGCATTCTGTCACCTGTACCCATACCCGAAATGAGCTTTTCCACTCCCCTCCATGATCCGTCCGGGGAATACTTTTCAATATCGCCTCTCCTCACGGCTGTACCCGTTCCCTCGCAAGGATCTGCTTGGACACCCATGTCCAAGCCCGCTCTCAATTCCGCCCCAATGGCCAAGTCGCCAGGGACGTCCTCCACTGGGAGACGTCATTCCCAAGAATTCCCACACGGTTCGCACATGCAGAGCCTCAGCGCCATGTCCAGCAAATACAGACTCGACAGCGTCTCCGACTCTACCGAGCCCCGCCCCAGCGCCAAGAACACGCAGAGAGTCAAGGATGCGGGAGACGTCCCATTTATTTTTTCGCCCGAACTCGAGGCGGCCACGGCGGCCAAACTGAAAGCCGCCCTGCAATCCACACCGCCCGCGCCGTCAAGCGACGTGACCTTGGACCAATTCCCCGCGTTTACGTCAGGAAACAATGTGAATTACGCCGCTGTGGAGGATGCATGTGCGTCGGATCTTCTTTGTGTATTTTTGATCTGATGACCCCGATGGATCTTTTTGATTCAATTTGCGTGTGACGCACATGATGATCCGTGATCGTCGATGCGGCCCCTCCCAATAGATGCCTCGTCGCAACCACCAACACCACCGCCACCGCTTGGTTACAATGCCGCGCAAGACGCGTGTCTGACGGTGACCCTCGCGGCGTTGGCAAATGGGAATACCAACGGCGGCGATGGGGTGCCTCATCCTCGGTTCGTGGGAAGCACGTCGTCGAGTTCGTTGCAGGGCTGGGCCGGTTAACACGTGTCGAGACCCAACCGCTCGTCGTGCGCGCGTAGCGGATGTCACACACGAGAATCGTCCGGCCGGGCATGTGCACCAAAAGTCTTGCCTCTTTTTTTTTTTTTTCCCTTCAATTCAACCGCCCGTCGCATCCGCGTCCATGACAACAAGGCGATCCGATCGGCAGGTATCAGTAGCCGTTCGATTCCAACACTTTTCTTCTTTGTCGTTTGTATGCATGCGTCGTGTCTAACTCAACGTGTACGATTCTCCATGGTTACTGAGAAGTAGGGACTTTGTAGACATGTTATGCCCTTGTTTGATACCTTTTTTTTCTTCTTCTTGTGTATAGACAATCTTCTTTTTTCTCTTTCTTTTTTTTTTCTTTTGTTTCGTTACTGTAGGGATTAGGCAGCTGCACAAGTGTATCAACACGATTCGGATCGCAAATAACGCCTCGCTCGGTTTCTCTCTTCACCGGATGCTTTTTTGGAGGTTCCGAGTTACCGTTTTTACGTTTTTAGCTACGATAGCCTATCAATGATGTCATGTGACGATTGGACTGCCCCCCCCCAAAAAAAAAGAAAAAAAAAAAGATGCATTGTACCATAGCTTTTAGAATGTGTTGTGTTCATGTTGTAGGATAGAATTGTGGATGCCATGGGACCCTGGGGGTTTCGTGCGAAACGACATTTGTGATTTGTGTTTGACATGACACTGTCGGACGCGTGAGCCGCGTTTCTAACGGAAAACATATGATCAATGTTGGTCCACCCGAAAGAAAAGGAGGGAAGGCGTGCGTGTGATGGGCAGTCTATCGTTGGGGGATACTGCGAGCATTCAGGGGGACGTCGTCACAGCGGACTAGTAGTACTGTAGTGCTGAGCGCTCTCTCACCAGCACCGCTTGGCACCCGGCAAGTTTGTTCGCTACCCGTGAGAGAGCGCCTCTTCGATCGACCAGAGATGTTGGCAACCAAGTCGTACTGTAATACACGGGTAGGGCTGTATTCAAGTACTCTAGTGATCGACAAGACTTTTTCTCCAGGCCACACTTGGCGACGAAACCTGCAGCCTGTAGCCACCTCTTTTTTTTTTTTTTTTTTTTTTTTACGGACGCGCCCCGCACTCCGTCCGAGTTCCAGAGTACATTAATGGTCTTGAAACGTGTAACAGACGGATGGATACATATATGATGACATTGTACGAAAACAAACAGACAACGTCGTAAGCAGGTCAGACGTCCTCGTCCCTCACACGCATCGGATCACGAGGGTGCGACGAGCGACTATTGGGATTGTTCCGCGTACACCTACACGCGTCCGGATCAGTCACACGACACACAAAAACGCGATCAGAAAAGCTAAATCTCGAAGACACGAAAACATGAAAACATACCTTGATCGTCTTGTCCGCCCCACCTGTGATCAACCTCGTCCCCGTCATGTCAAACGTCGAGCAAAACACGCCTGCTTCGGCTTCGAGCGAGCCGGGTTGCGGGACGTCTTCCATATTTTGAAAGGGCGTGCCGGTGTCGTAGTCCCAGAACGTGAGGGTACCGTTGTCGCCTGGATTCGTGTCGTCAGTGTTCCCCCCTCAACGAACCCACGCATGGACGTGCAAGAGATCCGGTGATGAGCGTCACGTACCACCAGAAAAGAAGACACCCTCGGCATTCACAGACAGCGTATTGATGATTGCATTATGCCCCGGGAAATTAAACACAAACGCCCCATCGGGACATTTCCACTTCTTGATATTGTTCCCGCCAGCGGAGCCGGATGCGAACGAGTATTCGGTTGGGTGGATGGCGAGGGCGCGAACGGATTTTTTGTGGTGGGTGAGTGTGACCATGGTTTTTCCGGCAGCAAGATCCCATAGGCTGTGGAAACGGGGTGAGCAGAGGGTACCAGAGGGAAGGAGAGAGAAACATACCGGATCGTCGAGTCCATAGAACCCGTAATCACCTGTGGATCGGAATCTTGACATTTGACGTCGGCGACGGTGGCAGAGTGACCACTGAGTATGTGTATTTGTGCTTTGGTGCGCATGTCCCACACGCGGGCAGAGGCGTCTCTGCCCGAGGTGACCAGTACATCGAGCGTGGGGTGTAGGCTGAGCGCATATACGCCCGAGAGGTGTCCGTGGTAATGCCGTATCACTTTGTTGACCTCGAGGTCCCAGCATTTGACCATCTACCGCGCCGTCATGCGAATGCGGAGAAGCGGATGTCGGGGCGGACGCACCTTGTCTTCACCACACGAAAATAGATATGGGTGTCTCGGCGAGACAGCCAAGCCACGGACAGTCGAGATGTGGCCCGTCAACGACAACTTGAGCGCCCCCGACGCCAAGTCCCAAATCTTGATGACCCGGTCCCCCGCGCCGGTCGCGAACCACGTGTTTCCGGGCTCGACCGCGACACTGCGGACCCACCCTAGATGGCCAGAGATGACGCGGACCAGTTTCCATGAGGGGTGGTACGTCGGTTTGACCGTCCGCACCGTCCTGTGGAGCGTGAGTGCTTCGGAGAGTTTGGCCGAGGTGGCAAAGGTAGAGGGCTGGGCTTTGGGGGTGTTATCAATCGTGGCGATCATGCGCGAGGTGTCGCTGGATGCTGAGTGGTGGTTAGTGTCGATACGAGGCTGACGGCGAGGGAGACGTACGGCCGGCGGTGAGCATTTTTTGAGCGGTTGGGAGTGGATTGGGGCGTGCGGGTCCGACTGCGCTTTGTTGAGCAAGGAGGGCAGAAGGAAGTTCGCGGTAGTGTTTGTACTCGTCGGCCATTTTGACCGAAAGACGTAGGCGGGCACTGTATGGAGTGAGTATGAGATATGACGAGGGAGCGGGACGAACCTCTTCTCGTCGTCGTCTTTCAAGCTGTCATCAGGACATGAAGCAAATATGTCGCGCGTCCGTTTGGCGCTGTGTCTGAGGAGAGGGTCGAGCGGGGTCAGTACGGAGGCCATCGACGTCTTTCTCAGAGGTACATGTCCATTTTTGGAAATGGGTCAAGTGGCTTTGTCATTGTTTGGCGATAAGGAACCTTTGTCTGTTCACGACGACCTGCGCGTTGTTGGACTGCTGTTTATCGTGAGGAACAAGGGAGAGCAGAAGGTCGCATAGTCGGTAGCATCGTAGACTACGTCCACCATGTCAGACGCCGTTGAGCTCAAAAAGCATGTGAAGCAGCTCCAAAATGCGAGCACGAATGAGGTATGTCTACCAGGCGTCACATCTTCTGGCTGGGCTGACTCGTTCTCCTACTAGGAACGCGTGGCTATCCTAAAGGTTCTCAAGAAAGAATTTCAGGTCAACGAAGCGCTTCTAAGGGTAGGCATTTCCAGTGTGAACGTGGGTCTGTTGTCCTACACGATGCCCGTAGGAGAGCAAGGCCGGTCTCGCCGTAGGCAAGCTCCGTGCCCATGAGTCAAAGGACGTCTCCGACTTGGCCAAGGAAATCGTTAAAAAGTGGAAAAACGAGGTCGACAAGGCCAAATCAGCCTCGGGCTCAAAGACGCTCGTCAACGGAAAACTACCAGGTGCGTTTTTCTGTCGAGACTCGTCGCTGTCTGACGTGCGTCTAGTTCGCAAGCAGTCCACGTCGGTGGCCCCCGCCACACCTACACTCAATATTAATGGCAAACCTGAAGTCCGCACTTCCAAAGTGGATGGTGTCAAGGTTACCGCGACCGGCGATAACACGCGGGACCGATGTGCGGAGCTCATCTATGATGGTCTCGCCTGTGACTCGGGTGCTCGTGAGTCCCCTATGCTCCCACACTTGTCGTCCAATCTGACTCGCCCGGTTTCCCAGCTAGCGATCTGATCACCAGCCGTGCGGTTGCCATCGAAAAGGCAGTGTTTGCCCAGTTCGGTGGCACGACCCCAGAATACAAGGGCAAGATTCGATCTCTGTTCGTCAACCTCAAGGACAAGGCGAATCCCAGCTTGCGTGAAAGTGTCGTCAGCGGCGACCTGTCCCCCGAGAAATTCAGCAGAATGACAAACGAGGTACCGTGTCACTCCTTTTCCAAGTCGCGTGTCTCACAGACTCATGGCTAATTAGGAAATGATGAGCGAGGAACGGCGCGCTGCCGACCAAAAAATTAAAGAAGAGAACTTGTTCAAGTCTCTTGGCGCCGGTGAACAGGAAGCGGAGACCGAGGGCTTCCAGTGTGGAAGGTGCAAGCAGGCGAGTAGTTCCTTTCACAATTGCATGTCGCCGCGATTTAATAACACTCCTCAAGCGCAAGTGCCGTTACCGTCAAGCACAGACACGAAGCGCCGACGAACCAATGACCACCTTTGTCACGTACGTCTGCCTCGCTCGACTTACCGATCCCATTCACTGATTTTTCGTGCAGATGTGTCAACTGTGGAAATAGGTCAGTGACCCATGTTTCTCTCTTTTTTGTTCAGCGGACCCACGGTTTCATTCAGGTGGAAATTCTCTTGATTGGACCTCCTTCGTGTATATTTCCCGACCTTTATCGTTTGTTTGAGAATTAGTTTCATGCCTATGCCAGAGTTTGAGCGTGTATACCCTTTGCATTTGGGCTTACATAATATAGCGACCCAGTCGTTGCACGCGTTTGTTTACGCGTTCAGCGCGTGCATTCGTCGTCGTCGTCGTCGTCGGTGTTGTGTGTCTTTCTCGTTTGCACCATGTCACAAGACCCCGACGCAGAGGACGTCAAACCGAAGCTGAGCCTCATCATCAACTACGAGGGTCAACGTGGGTCCACTTCGACCTTGGCACTCCTGTGTGCTCATCATGAACACGGCACAGACATCACCGTAAAAGTAAAGCAAAACATGCCCTTTCGAAAAATATTCGAGGCAGCGGAGGTGCGTGATGCCGTCGCCGCATGTGGGGTTACATATCCCATCCTGACCCACACACGTTTCAGAAACGCTTTGGGAAAGAGCCAGGCAAGTCTACATCACTCCATACAGCACGCGTTGATCCCACCATTCCTGGACAGGGACGTTCCGATTCGTCTACGATGGGAACAGACTGAGACCAGAAGGCACGCCTGCAGAGGTGCGGTTTCGTTGGGATATACTTCCCCGTGTATGCTGACGGTGTGGACAGGCGGAGATGGGCGACGGTGATATGATCGACGCTATTCTACAGCAGGTACGTGAGATGGGGTTGGTCGTACGTGATGCCTTACAGCCTTTCCTAGGTCGGCGGCGGTGGGGACGTGCGTGTACAGGAGGTGTGCTTGCGGTGCTCAGAAGTGGGTGATACAGCTGGGGTTCGTTCGTCTTGTTGTGTGTGTTGTATCTCTGGAGGGAGCCGCTTGTAATGAGAGAGACTACAATATAAAATGTACCAACAGGGGCAATTGATTACGTGGGAGCTTAGACTGGCTTGATCTTGGACAGCTGCGACCATGTTGGCAAGTGCACACGTACGCCGGCTGCTTGGATGGCTCAGCTATGCATTTGCAAGGTATTTCCATCTCTTTTCTTGCACAAATCTCCGCCAACGACGTTCACAGCGAAGTCTTCGTGGTCGTTTCACTCACGCTCTTCCTGCCCATCTGCCTAGAGCAGTTCGCAAGGGACAATGGCTTCTGGGAGCCAGACCACACCAAACCATGTTTGTCTGCCACAGGCGAGGACACTGCGTCCTCTACAGGACGATGTTCCGTCAAGATTGGCTGGCTGTGGATAGATACCGCAAGCTTTAGGTCCGTCACCTTCGATCCGTTCGCCGTCACCTCCCAACAGCCACACGCAGCCTCTACGTGTACTCGACAAGCGTCGCTCTACAAGCGCTGACTGTCATATCCATGGGCAGCATCGCAGACCGTCGTAAGTTGATACAGAATCTTACGGAGTGCAAACGTTGAGAACAACCCCCCAGCAACAAGCCGGAAGCCACTGCTCTTCACCTTCGCATTCATAGGCGCCTCCGCTGCCGTGCTCTTCCTCTTCCTCTCATCGTCCTCTCCCCTCTGGTTTCTCTGCGCCGTCTTTGCGGTATGCGCCAACGTCGGCTTCGGCGCCTCCGTCGTGGCTATGAACGCATACCTCCCCTCGCTCGCGCGCGAGTCTCCCGAGGTGATCGAAGCTGAAAAGGAACTGGACAAAACATCCAGATCCCCCGAAGTCCCTCCGACTACGTCCATCGATCTCGACGGCGATCACGCCCTCTTTACAGACCCCGAATCCGTCTCCGCGCCTCTTCTCGGGATCGCGAGCACCACCACGCCTGACCACCAGAACCCGGCGCAGAAAGGGTACGTCGCTGCGCTCTCGCGCGCCACGTCACGCATCTCGTCACTGGGTATCGCATCGGGGTACGGTGCGGGAATTCTCTTACTCCTCTTGGCCCTCATTCCCGTGACACAGTTGCACGGTTCCACTTTCTCGCTTCGTCTTGCCATCGGGCTGAGTGGGCTGTGGTGGATGTTGTTCTCGATACCTGCCGCGATCTGGCTACCCGGTGCATCGGTACACGCGTTTGGAGGTGAAGACAAGTGGACTGTCAAATCCGAGGTCGCTGCTGCGTGGAAACGGCTCGGGGTGATACTCCGTTGGTCCCAGGTCAAGCGTCTACAGCACACGTTCAGATATCTCGCCGCATGGTTCCTTCTTTCAGATGGTGCGTCTCACAGCCTTTCCGTATCCCTTTTCACCCCATTTCCGCGTTCCCTGTCCACACTCGTGTTTTCTCTCTCTCTCGTTCTCTCACTCAGCTTGGCTCTGCTCGCGTCTCTCATGCGCTAGGTTTCACGACGATCACCTCCACGGCTATTCTCTTTGGAAAGACGACACTCCACATGGAATCCTCCTCGCTCGTGCTCATCGGTGCCATCACGCCTGCCTCCGGGATCCTCGGTTCCCTCGTCTTTCCCGCTCTCCAACGCCGCTTTAGCTGGTCCAACCGCTACGTCCTCGTCCTCCTCGTCCTCCTCGTCTCATGCATCCCCGCCTATGGGTGTCTCGGGTTCTTGCCATTTGTGAAACGGATGCAGGTCGGGGGGTTGACGACGCCGGGAGAGATGTTTGGACTTGCAGTGTATTTTGGTGAGTTTGTGCGTGTGCCTGGACGCGTCGGGGGGCGGAAGACGAGACAACGGGTGGGTACGGAATGCTGACGTGTTTGGACGGGATAGGTTTCGCATACGGGGCTTTCCAGAGCTATGCAAGAGCGTTTTATGCAGAACTCATTCCGCCGGGGGAAGAAGCGCGGTGGTACGTTTCTTTTTTCCGCTGGCGACCTTTTTTTTTTTGGCACGTCGGTGATGCTGATCATGATCGCAGGTATGGCTTGTTCTCCATCACAGACAAAGTAACGTTGCTCGGGTCATGTGTTTCCTTTCCCTTGAAAGCTGACTGGGGACGTGGTTATTATATGTAAAACGACAGTCGAGCTCCTTCGTCGGCCCGCTGATCGTCGGTCTCATCGCCGATAGCACGGGCAACATCCGCTACGCCTTCTTCTTTCTCGTCTTGATGATATGGCTCGCCGTACCCGTGCTTTTGAGCGTCGACGTCGAACGAGGTCGGATCGATGCCCAGACGTACTCTATCGAGCGCGTCGAACAAGAAACGCAACACATCGAGCAATGAGCGGACGGAGAAGCCGCGACGACCGAGCGTATAGAATGAATCAACGACACACGCGCGGGAGCTATAGCTAACCAGATCTCACTACGATGTACTTATACAGGATATAACTCACGCTGGCGCATCGCGCGGGTCTCTCATGCGTGTCAAAACGGGGATAGAAATTAGAATCCATGTAATCAGGCATCTTATTGGGACGGGAGGGGGCAGGTGTATAGTACTTGTAATGGACGAGCGTCGTTATAGCTCCTTCTTTTCCTCGCCCGCTCGCTTCGCCTTGAAGCTCTCTAGCGCTTTGAGTCGCTCCATGAGGGTAGGATGCGAATGGTGGTACGCCGAATACCTGTGTGGATCGACGACGCATCAGTACATGCCCCATGTCTTTTTTTAAAAAGCCCCAGACGTACAGCCAGTCAACCCAGACGGTCGATAGATTCTTGGTGTGCAGCGTGATGAGTGCCCGTCCGAGTCGGTCGCCCAAGTCTTGCATTTCGGGCGCATGCAACCGATCCTGAAGTTCGCATGCGAATCGATCTGCTTCCCACTCGAATTGACGCGAGACGAAATTGAGCGCGATACCAACAATGGCTTCCATCGGTGTCAAAAGCATCTACCCACGCCCCAACCAAAAGAAAAAAAAGAAAAAAAACCCCGTTTGAGCAAAAAGCCGTCTCAACCCCGCGCGCGCGCAAACGACGCACCTGGAACATCAAAAATGCCACCATCGTCGGCGGACGCGCCGACACCGCCTTGGAGAAATCAAACGCCCTGATAAACTGCGGCGCATGTAAAAACGCGGGAAAGAGCGCGAGGATGGTGAAGATGTGGAATTGGGAAATGCAGAGGAGCTTGGTGGGGTGCATGTGGTACCAGTGACCAAGCTCGTGGGCGAGGACGGCTTCGACTTCATCGGGTTTGCTTTGTTTGATGAGGGTATCGAAGATGACGATGTGTTTGCTCTAAAAGGCGGTCGGTTTGGTGTTTCAAGTGATGAGATGAGATGGGACGGGACGGGACGGGATGAGAGAACGCACCCATGGGAGACCGAAAAAGTAGGCGTTACTGTGCGAGCTGCGTTTCGAGCCGTCGATCTCGTACAAGTGTTTCAACGGGAACTTGAGCTTGTGTGCCAACGTTTCTGTCCTCGAACGCAAATCACCCGCAGGAAGCGGAGAGAGCTTGTTGAACAGAGGTTGAATGACAGTCGGGTACAAGATGACCATGACGATCTGAAACGAGAGCCTTGTACGAAGGAACGTCAGGCAACGGTAGGAGGGACGGAGAGACGGGGGATGGACGGAACCCACAAAAAGGCCATCAGCCATGGAACGAAGCGGTCGCCTGCCCACTTGAACACGTAGAGAAAGACAGAGAGGAACGGTCCGCCGATGACGAACGCGAGCAGCCAGCTCTTGAGAAAGTCGGCGACGAACAATGATGGTGCCGTCTTGTTGAATCCGTGCTTTTCCTCCAGCACGAACGTCTGGTACACCGAGAGCGGGGTGCTGATGGTGGACGAAAACACGAACAAGATCGCGGCGAACGCGAGAGATTGGGTAATCTTTCGTTGTGTCCCAACATCGACGCGGGGGGGAAGAGGGTTTCGTTGGTGAACGCTGTATCAGATCGGATTCGGTCGCGCTCACCTCGTACTCGCTGCCATAACCAAACCGTCCAATGAGCCTGCCTCCCATGTCCCATGCCCAGGCGTAGAATCCATAGTGTAGCATGGCAGAGTCGATGGCTTGTTTGAGCAAGCCCGTGACGAGCGAGAACTGAGCCTTGTCTCTCCCATACAACTGGGAATTGCGGAATGTCGCCTCATCAAAATGTCCAGCCAGGACCGCAGGGGGTTCCGTTTTCGAATAGAGCGGGTATTGACGAAGCCTTGAAAGTCAGGGACGCTGCTCAGGATGGTACTTGGCAACACTGGAACGAAATGACGCACAAGAGGTAGGATTCGAACAGGGTCACTGCCCACGAAGATGCTTGGACAAAAAATTTCCAGTCGATCGGCTCAGTTGAAACGAACGACAGTCGGTGCTGTAGAGCAGCTAGCTGAGTGTGTAACAAATCCATTCCTGTAAAATTAAGAAACCTGGGCTAACGAAGAGGTCAACGATGAGTCGTGTGGAACATGGACACGTCGTATATGGTCACGTGCATACGGTTACAAGGAGATCTTCAGATTATCTACGCGGCGATGTTATACAGAGATAGTACCGACAGGTCGTTTCTATCCCTGTGATAGTCCATACCCAACCTTCTCGAAAGATTGTACACGGCTGGAATCAAGGTGACGTGTCTGGCATGCACCCATCTATTTTTCTAAAATAAAGAATAAAATAAAAAATCCACCACAATCTTACGACAGAAATTCCCCAAGACGAGATGCTCATCATAGATTCGCGGCACTTGGATCGCATGTATCGGTTTCGATCACCAGGGGACACGAAATTGATTTTGGTCAAGTGTATGCGCCATCATTCGTCCAGACACCAGTGGAAGCTTTTGATCGTGGCATCATCATCCCTTTGTCTTCGATAGGAGAGAAAGGAGAGGCTTACCTGGTGTCTCGTTCTGGCTCAATTGGTTTGCAGTCCAGAGATCCCCGCTTGATAGGCATTTAGCATAGGAAGGACCCAAACGATAGGGGTAAAATCTGCAAGTACAAGTACTCACTTATAGGTGACTTACTACCACTCGGGTACTAAAAAGGTAACATAATGAGCATAGTGTATGCATGGATGTGGCTGAGCAGGACTTACCACAACACTGTTCACCCATGCAGAGATGCTGGCACGTTTGTTGCCTTCAGATGTTCCGGTACTAGGACCAGAAACTGACCACGTGTTTCCGCGGACGGTAGTAATCCACGCGGAGCTGACATCAGGGTACTGTCGAACAAATATGTCAGTCTTCATTCGCTCCGGGGCACAAATGTAAACGGAGTCACCTGCCAAACCATCACACCAGCATCTGTACAAGTCGTTCTTCGTCAGCATTCCATGGCTTTCAAGGACATAAAACATGTGCAAACTGACTCCAACCCTGGGAAGCCGCCTGAGAGACACACGAAGCGAGCGTCCACGGATCCATGTACCCAATGCTGGCATCCGAGGTCGTCCCCGGTTTACCTAACACGAGCTTGTCTAGACTGACGCCGTTTGCCGCAATCTGGAAGAGGGCAGTTTCGGGCCAGGCTGACGTAGAGGCATCCAGGAGGCCAGAGCATGTCGTGTACGCTGACTCTCCCTCTATGATTGGGTGAAATCACATTCAGTATCTCATGCTCGCCATAAGTTTACTCAGTTCCTCACGATTGTGGAACTAAGGCGTCGTCAATGATGTTCGGGTCAGAAAGAAGTTCTCCGGGAGATCGATCATTGTACGTACTTGGATGTTGTACTGAAAGCATGATAGTGGTTAACCAAGGTTCCAAGACAGATAAAACAAATCATACCAACTCACCCAATCGATCAAAGAGCCTACACTCTGATCAACAGCGATATATCCTCCTCCACTCCACATGTTCGGAGAGAACCTTGGCCGATTCGGTTATTCCGGGGCCACGTTCAAATTCGGCAACTGTGCTCACCAAGGCGCCAGGGCTACAAGACACATCGTCAATAGCCATCACACACTCCACGAATGATAAACAACCCACGGGCATGACTAAGAATGTACTGTCCTTGGGGAAGTTGTGTACGGAGCTGCTGGGTGAAGCTGATGAGCCAAGACTCAGCGCGGCCTCCGCCGTTGTCAAATGCTGCAAGGTCCTGTTATCCGCAAAAATCGTGATCGACTGTATGTTCCTGAAGGCACACTAGGAGAAGTACCTCGTAATCAACGTCAATGCCGTTAACCCCGTATTGGGTCACCCATGCAGCCATAGCGTTCGCCGCTGTCACGGCGTCAATGCCTGAGGTTGTCGGCGTCTCGGTGGACCCAAAGGCAGAGACGATCAATGAGATTCCAGCTCCATTGTACTCCTGCACGTAGGTAGTACGCTGACTGCCTGTAAGCCCCTGCCAATTCTCAGCCTCGTCGACTGCGCCAGAGGACATCAAGAAACTAAGGGTACTGCAGACACGTTAACCCCCTTGTTGGATTTACCATCTGACAACCACTCACAAGACATTGAAACCCTGCTCGGTATGAACGTCAGCACCTGGAATGCTGGCAGCCTGTGCATGTTACCTACCTCAAGGTCCGACGCGGAGGGAAGTGGATTGAGCCACTTGTCGTTGTAAGTGACAAAGCGAGGAGCAGCGGGCGCTGACCTCTTCAACAAATCACGAGCAGAAGGACTGAGGCGCCTGAGTTTGTCTGTCAACGGAACAGCTTGCATCAATTCCAGCACGGATAAAATCGTCAGGGACGCGATGACACCCGAGCGGAGAGACACCATTGTGCTGAACCGGAGCCTCGAGGGAGCTGTAGGAGTAGCTGCTTATCCAGAACCATATCACGATGGTTTATATAGCGGAAGAAATCGTTCCACGTCACGGAAAGCGAGAAAGGGTTCGTTACAGGTGGGGTGATGACAGAATCCGTATAATATACAGTGTTGTTTCGGGACAAAGATGATAGGATAAGTGCATGACAGCGGCCCCCGGTTCCGGGTAGCAAATTCGCCGGTCATTCGTTATAGTAAGTGACCACAATAGGGTTGCAAGATCTGCAAGTGAGAGAAGATGACGCCTGATCACCGAAACCCTCTAGAAATGCCTGTCAGTGTTGATGGATGACGTAGAGATAGTTTTCTTTTACGTGGTACGAAGTATGGCGACAGTGACAAGAGCAGGGTGCTCACGAATGAGGACCATGCAGGGAAGTGACTTTGGGCAGATCATGCATGGACATCCTTCGTGTCGACCATTGCGTGACCGGGGAACGACGAATTTGGCTATTCGAGACATTAGCCGTATCAAAACGGCTGATGCAAGCTTGGAGGGGATGCCCGGCTCGACAAACCCTTGGGAACAAATAGACTATCGCAGAGCCAATCTGTTGACCTGACCGTCTAATGAGGCATCGACCGCACGCCTCACCAGAACCGCCGAGTCACCAGACCACCGCGGAGTCCCGCCAGGGCCGACAGCGAATCCACCTTTTGTAAAACAACTGCGGAACAAAACGTTTCGAGTTGGCAGAAACAGACATCATGAGACCGTACGGCGCCTTGATCCTATGTAGTGTAGACAGTTCGTCTTTTGGCGCATATAATTGGTCAGTGAACTAGTGACGGTTGGCCGTGAG
This sequence comes from Rubroboletus satanas, assembly GCA_038090635.1. NCBI lineage: Eukaryota > Fungi > Basidiomycota > Agaricomycetes > Boletales > Boletaceae > Rubroboletus > Rubroboletus satanas. Next base: position 20,105 of record JBBPNB010000370.1, read on the forward strand.
AAGCAGGATGACTAAGCTATGTGTATACTGCTTACATTTAAGTAGGCTGGTCACCAGACTAACCAGGGGCGCCAAAACCGTCACTACTACTCGTTGGCAGTGATAATGCACAAACGCAAGCACCGAAAATCCGTTCGTGACGATGATTGGGAGCAGTCCGCGCACGCAACTAGCACATCTCATGTTCAATTCAGCGCCGAAAATCCCGATTCCCCCACACCTGATTCTTGTCTCTATATCCAAGCTTACGAGGCAGAGGTGATCCGTGGACCGCCTGTAGTGTCTGCACGCTCCCTCGAGTGTCAGAACCAATCTCTCATGATGACCGCCAATAATAATTCGAAATCTGGTCTCATTCGATGGGGGGCACCAGATCGCTCAGATGACACAGACGCAGTTGGCACTCAAAGGTTGAACCAGCCCCTGTTGTGGGTAGATAGGTAGGTCCATCCATGAGCTACCAGCGTTTCGGTGGGAATGTAGATTTTCAATCGAACACTGGAGGTAGGAGTAAGGTTGTTGTCAGCACGCGGAACGCAGTTCATTCGCCCCCAGAAGGAGTGACTCGT
>JBBPNB010000371.1:0-20653 GCA_038090635.1 Rubroboletus satanas
TCTGCAAAGATGTCCATAAATTCCTGGTACTGCTTAGGTACCTCTGTGTTGGTGCGCTTGGCTTCTTGCACGAGGGTGGTGGAGAGGGTTACTTTCCGGATCTTTTCCGGGAGAGCATTGAACTTCTTGAGCAGCCTGGCTGTGAGCTTATTGTCGACGTCGTGCTTGAGGTACCATAGGAGGTACCGTTGTCCGAGGGCTTTCTGCCCATTTGGTTTCCGAGGGACGGTCTTGGCTGAGACTGTGAGTTTGCGTGTGGACCAGTCGATGATGGAGTTTCTGGCCGTTAACCATGTCATTCCAAGGATGACATTCTGGTGCTTCCCGCTGGAGAGTACAAGGAAGTCTTGGTTGGTCTCATCGTCGTCCACCCAGATGTGGAGTTGTGTTTTGAACTTGATCTGCCCCATTTTGTTCTCGGTGCCATCCGCAATGAAGGCGCGACGGGGTTGAGAGAGACGGGTGAGGGGAAAGTTATGTCTTTTGGCAAAGGCATAGTCGACGAAGCAGGTGGTGGCGCCGCAGTCGACGAGGGCGGGGGTTGACACGACATTCTGGCTAGAGGGGAAGGATAGACTGAGAGGGACGAAGATCGACTTCTCTTCCTTTGATACAACGACCATAGGGATGGAGGGGAAGCTAGAGGGAGTGGCAAGGTCCTTCTCCCAAGAGTCTGAGGTTTTTCTGATGAGGTGGATCTGTTCCGCCTTTTCTACCAGGGACAGTTTCGGGGATTTCTGAGTGAGTCCGTTCTGGATTGAGCAACGGATTTCGCTGGGGGAGTAGGTCTTGGCCAGGGTGGCAAGGTAGGAGGAGAGTTCATCGACGACTGGGGTGGTCGTAGTGGCGTGACAGTGTTCAGAAGGGGTTTGACTGGGTTTCTTGTTCTGGGATGTAGGAGTCCGAGAATGCTGTCTGAGGTTCCTTAAGTTCTCACGGTTTTGTACTTGAGTGCTGACAGCTGACTGCCAGGCTTTTACTGAGGTAGGGGTTGGTCCGACCGCCAATTCTGAGGCGAGGTCGTAGGGAAGTCCAGCGATGTAGGAGTCACATAGGGTTTCTTGCTGGGTGATCTCGGAAAGTCTGGCGAGGAGGGCAAACTTGTTGTTGTAGCCATGGAGGGCTTTTGGTGAAGTGGCCTTCATTTTGAGCTTCTTGAGTTCCCTCCGTGCATTCCAAGCGGCGGTGGTGGAGGAGAAGGTCGTTTCAAATTCTAGTTCGAATGTTGACCAACTCCGATACTTGGTGGGGTAGCATGCCATTCAGTTGTAGTAACCTTCAGTGAAGACCCGTCCTTGGCCTGCTCCTAAGTGGGTGAGTGCGATGGTGACGGCCTCTCCTTCGGCCATCTTCCCTTTCCTGAGCTGGTTGTAGGCCTTGATCGCCCCAAGCCACCAGTTGGCATCCTCGATTCTTCCTGTAAAGTCTTTCAGGAGAGCGTCCTGTCCGATACCTGCCACACATACTGGGCCCTTCCGTTTCCTTGGTGTGGAAGGTCCCAGGCGTGGTGATGCGGGGGCAGACTTCCGTGGTGAGGGCAATGATGGGGTGGTGGAGGTAGTACCTTCCATGCTGTCAGGACCGTATCCTAATCTTGGTTTCTTGGAGGGTTCCAATCCGGGCTGGCGGAGGGAGACCCGCTTTGAAGAAGCTGACAGCCGGGTGAAGGTAGTCTTCTGGAATCGAGGGAATTTGTTTACGAGTCTTCTCGTCCTGCTGGATAGAAGCAGTGGCTCTTCTGACTTCGGAATGAAGGTTGAACTGCCCGCCCTCGGCCAAGAGGACGGGATCCTAGGGATGTTGACCATAGGTACCGGTGCCATAGTAGTGCAAGCGTATAGTAACGGGTGCGGCAGATAAAAGCTAATTCTTTTGTTACGACGCTACCGCTCTCAGGGCGTGAGCCAAGATAGATAACCGTCAAAGAACTAGTAGCGAGCAATCAAAGAGATGCTCAAAGACTCAAGGAGACGAATACACCAAGAAAGCAGGTATATTGCGTAGAATTAGCTGGGGAGCTAAGTTCTATGCCGAGGGATTTATATACATGAGAGACCGTGCTACGAGAGGAGAGGGTCCCAAAAAGGGGAATGGCCTCATGGTATCCTGCAGGCACGGTAATGAGGAGGCCTCATGGCGAGGCTATGCATAGCGGAGATGAAGAAAGGCAGTGTCGGTCCTAAGAATAGGAAAGAAGTAGGACTGACCGTCTGGTAAGAACAAGGTTAGGTTTTACACAGGAAAACGCTGGGGAGATCTAAAGAGATCAACCAGGAAAGGAAAAGGTGGTCCATAGGAGCGGAATGCTCATCCTCAATCTTGGGAAAGAGAAAGAAACGAAATGGTAACCACAGAGTGTAGGATAAGGATTTAGGGAACAGAGCCAGACCATTGGTTTGTAACAACCACTGGTAACGTACATGGTATAACATAGCCAAATCACTGACTAACTTAGTGAATAATAGGACATGCAGTTTCTTTTGGAGTTGCAGTATGGCATGTACCCTGAATGCTATGAAGATACACGCCCTGAGATTCTTGCAAGATATGCAGCTGATGATGCTAGTAATGCCGTTGATGTGCAAGCTGAGATTGCTGCCAACCAAGATAGACATATTCGACATGCTGCAGTTGATGTGCCTCCTATGGTCACTCCGTTTCATTCTGCCGAAGCACATGAAGCTTTCACCCTCATGCTTCAGGCAATTCAAGATCAGGGTTTAATTCCCATTGATTATGGTGTTGCTGAAGAGGAGTGGGTCAATGGTTCTTATTCTGAGCTTGAGGTAATCCCTGTTGGCCATGGTGCAAAGGATTATGAGGTATGCTTGCCGTTTCTGATTTGGTGGCCACGAGCCATTCAATGGGTACAAGGCTTGGATGTGATGACACGGATATCCATGATTGTGGCAGGCGAGTTATAGCAGATCTATCATACATACCTACATGCTTGAATATAAAAGAAAGTAGTAAAGTCCTGATTCTGTGGTTATTCTCACCCCCTTGCTCAGGCCTATACTACCAGTCACTGCTGGCATGTCACTTGACAATGGGCTGTTGCAGTGCTCCCAGTTTGTTCCAGGTGCTGGATGGAAGGGAAATCGTTGCAAGACATGTTACCAGAAAGAACGCCATCATGGCCGCCAGTCTGCCCAACATGGTGATTCAGCAACTTCTCCACCACCCTGCTCCACTGCTTCCGATCAAACTGTTCAGATGATTCTAGATCATTATAGTGTACATTGGCACCAGGCAAGGACTCCTTTGGACATTGCACAGAGTGAAGCTTCTGCTGGTTTTCGAAAACCTCAGAGTTTGCCAGCTGTGCAACAGCGGTCAAGCCTTTGACTTTTAAACAAGGTTCAGATTCATTGTACTTACACTCTATTGCCACTTCAAATCCCTCTAGGCCAGAACTAATGGCAACAAGGCTGTTAACTCAAGCTCAGCTCTGACCTGTGGTGCTCCACAAGGATCAAGTCAGGTCTGAATGGTCAAAGTCGGTACAGTGATGATGATTCCAGAGGGACTTGACAGTGTATGTGCTTTTATTACTCATAGATCTGCACTGATCCTTGTACTTCACAGAGCAGCCTGTTACACATGTCAAAAAAGCCATCTGGTCAAGTTCACGAAACCTTACGCCATTATAATTTACTTGTTAGCGAAGATGGCAACAGTGATATTGAATTTAGCCTTTCTTGGAATGCTGATGCCATCGATACATGGCCCCGCCGTCTCCTTTACAAGCTGTTCAACTGGCTTGATGCGTACTATGGTAAACCAGCCACAGGGTCATATCACTGGATCCTGCTGGGTGCTGCTGGTCATAGACTCTATGTTGTTGATCAACCAGCAGTCACAGGCAAAGTTCTTGATGAAGTAAAGGGTACAGCAGGTCGTAAATGGAATCTATTTTCCATCATAATAGGCACGTTCCTGCTATGGTATGTCACATACAAATCCTATTCTCAATCATATTCTAGCACCACGAGTTCCCATTCCACAGTCTGTATACATGAACTGGAACAAGGCTATATGGAAAACATTGACCACTGGCACCGGTAAGCCAGAGCTGCTGGATGCTAGTGATCAAGATTCTGCAGCCTTGTGCTCTGAATCAGACCCAGATATCACTCATGTCCTCGATTGACCCCTTGGCACCAGGTGTGCACCTCCATCAAACTTGTCACTGACAAACGACCTGCCTACCAACCAAGGGAAAGGCAAGGCCCATGCCACCGTAACTGTTATGGCTATGGCATCCCCCGACTTATTTCCTTGGAATGACCCCAACTCACCCTCCAGTACCCTAGGGAGGACTCTCCTCCATGAGTTGTGTGACCTGGGACATGAAGACCTAATGCCGGACAAACTATGGGATGAGTTTATGAGTCTCAACTACGTTGAGCCTGAGGACAGTGGGACTTTCCAGGGAATCCCCAGGGATAATCCCTGATTTCCTTTTATATTCATTTCCAATTTCTGTACTCTATAAACGGACACATCTTGCCTCGGCATCTACCATACTTAGGTAATGCCTCGTGTTCCCCTTACCCAGACAGATCCAGATTCCGATCTAGATCTCGCTCGATTAGTGCCATTCCTTATTTAGATAGTTTAGACCTCCCCTAAACTAACTGGAGTAGTATTTAAGTTCGTACTCCGCTGCACTTCCTTTCCCCTCAATCTTGATCTGCGCCTTTCACCATAACAGTCTTGATCTGCTGCGAAGACTAATTGCCTCTTTGCTTCTATACTTCTGCTTCTATCTCTGCGTCTTGCAATCAGTCTTAGCCTGAGGTTAACACCCAGCACCTAAGCCTCAGTCCTAGAAGGGTACTATCCCCTAGGCCTAGTACCACCCATTGGGAGCCAGCACACTCGATCTTCCGGTGAAGGACCACTTCGTACACGAAGTGCTACGTGGACGGCCCCACATATACGTCAGGCTAGCATAGGCGCTCCAGAGGGAGAAGGCTAGTGCACTAGACCTCCACCGGTCACTGCTCTCGAGCATCCGGTGCTATCACCTTGGGAGTTCCCATTCTTCCCTAGTGATACATGTTGAGAACCAGCCCTCTCAATACTCGTTCTCCAAGCCAATAGGAGACCTCCCCAGTACACCACTGCAGTCGAGATTGTTACGGTCCCGCATAACAAAAGATCAAGATTCTTTCTCGTTGGTGTTACTATCACCCAACGTCCCTCCATTCCGGCTACCAGGGTAGCCAACATTCGTCACCACTCACCGCATCAGCCTTTCTCAGATTCTCGCATGAGACTCTGAAGAGGATGAAGAAGAGAGAGTAGCCAGCCCAGTTAGGTCTACCACTCATTCCCAATTCGCCGCCATACCCGAACACATGTCATCAAGAAGGATCTCTGGTTCTTTCAGGTCTACTGCTTCCCCACCGGCTTGTTACCAACCTCCCCCACCAACCTGCACATTTCCCACCCCTTCCATTTCCCATGCTTCCTCAGGTGGTCCCCCCTATTGGCCAGAGACCCCATCGGCCGTTCCTACCCAACTGCCACCATCAGTTGAGGAAGGAGGAGAACCTATTGAAGTAGATTCCCCACCTAGGAAATCCACCCATCTATCTCAACCCCCTGGTAACTCCCCTAGCCCAGGAGGATCAGACCCATTTTCTTCAGACAACGATGACGACGAAGACAATATGACAGGAGAGATTAAAGCCGCCCTCCCAGAGGAGTTCTCGGGAGAGCCCCAGGATGCTTACAGATGGTTGCTCACCATGAAGGGCTACTTCGCCCTTCACGACTTAAAGTATACCGACATGGCCAAGATATACATCTTCCTTAACAGGATGAACAAGGAATGAGGGAAGGCCTTCGCAGAAGCTTGGCTTACCAAGCTGGCAGACCCACTAGAACTCGGCATTGACAAAATCCTTGTGAAGATCTATACGGCCTTCAAAACGGCATTTTCCCCTTACAACAGTGCTGAATCTGCACGAGTCAGCTTAGCCACCCTCACACAGGACACTAGATCTTCTTGAGGTTTCGAGAAGTTCATCTCTGACTTCTCAGTTCTCGCAGTCCGTTCCGACCTCAATAAACAGATCCATGCTCTTGAAGAATGGTTCCTTCAAGGCATAAACTCCTACATCGCCCTCAAACTAACTAGACTCAAGACCTTCAAGAAAGCTACCAACATGGAACAAATTTATGAGGCTGCAGCCAATGCAGAATCTGGACAATGGAGAATGAACAGCCTCAAGAGAAGAGCTGCTCCTGCATACGCACCCCAGCATAGACACCACGACCCTAATGCTATGCAGGTGGATCACCTCACCATCTCTCCTGTAGAACGAAGCCGACTCCATAAAACTGGAGGATGTTTTGTCTGCAAAAAGAAAGGATGCCACTTGAGGAACCACCCCGGGTATCCAGGAAACCCCTCTCCCACACCACCCCGGCTGTCCTACCACATGAGAGCCCTCTCTACTACCTCTCTGCCATCCAGGGAGCAGCCAACTCCTTCCCAGCCTGATCAGCTGGACCACATGCTTGCCAGTCTTCAGCACAGCAGCAGCCAAGGAGAAATCCTCCGCACACTACAGGTCACCTTTGACCCGAACCTAGACGAGGAAGGACTTCCCTACAATGGGAACTTCCAGCAGCCCACGGAACCACCTGCCGGCCCACAATGGGAATGCATCAATGTCCTCAAAACAGAGGAATCCCCTGCAGCTCAGATGAAAGAGGCTGAGCCAGTCATGAAGGTGTGCCCTTCCAAACCCACTAGTCCGCATTTTTAGTCGGGAGCAATGGACCAACGTCATTGCCTCCCTTTACGATTGCACCTGTATTTATTTCTGGAGCGAAGAGTAATTCTATTCGAATCCCCCTTCGTGTCTGGAAGTAGGATGGCAAAATCGTTGGGACTAATGCTTTAATCAACAGTGGGGCCACCGGTTGCTTCATAAATCAAACAACCGTGATACAGATGGGACTGCCCATCTACGCCCTAGAAGTGCCAATTCTAGCATGGAACGTTGACGGATCCCACAACGTTTCCGGAACCATCAAGTACAAAACCAATGTGGTTTTGGACTACAGAGGACTGAAAGAGCAGCAGGATCTTTTCATCCTCAACAGCGGCAAAGAGGGAGTTATTCTAGGTCTCCCATGGCTTGGGGCCATCAACCCGAACATAGATTGGAAGGCAGGGAACGTGACTATCACCCCCTCATCGTACCGAAGAACCTTGGATGACTACCCAATCGCAACACAGCAGCATTATCTGCTCAGATACTTGGGTCACAGCGAGGAAGAGGCTATTGAAGACAGCCTCCACCAATCATTTTGCAGGTGGACACCCATACAGTGTGTGAAATTCTTTCATGCCCACGGAGATATCCCAGAGTTCGTGATACGATGAACTACGCTATCCACCACGATAGCCCAACAAGAGCTCGAAAGCAAAATGCAGGTGGTTCTACCTCGAGCTTTCCAGCAATACGCTGACGTCTTTACCAAGAAAGACACCAAACTCCCACCTTCCTGTCCTTACAACCACGCTGTCAAACTAAAGGACTTGTTCATCCCAAAATGAGCCAAGAACTACCCTCTCAACCCAGTTGAACAGGTAGCGTGTAAGGAGTTCATCAACGAACATCTCAAATCCGGAAAGATTACCCCATCCAAATCCCCTCAAGCCTCCCCTTTCTTCTTTGTTCAAAAGAAAGACGGGAAACTTCGCCCCTGCCAAGACTACTGGTACCTGAACACCCACACTGTTAAGAACACTTACCCCCTCCCACTCATCTCTGACCTCACCGACAAACTGAAAGGATCAAAGATCTTTACCAAGTTTTGTTATGACGCTACCGCTCTCTAGGCGTGAGCCAAGATAGATAACCATCAAGAATATAGCAGTGAGTAATCAAAGAGGTACTTGGAGACTCAGGGAGACGAATACACCAAGAAAGCAGGTATATTGCGTAGAATTAGCTGGGGAGCTAAGTTCTATGCCGAGGTGTTTATATACAGGGGAGACCGTGCTACAAGAGGAGAGGATCCCAAAAGGGGAATGGCCTCATGGTATCCTGCAGGCACGGCAATAAGGAAGCCTCATGGTAAGGCTATACATAGTGGAGATGAATCAAGGCAGTGTCGGTCCTAAGAATAGGAAAGAAGAAGGACCAACCGTCTGGTAAGAATAGAGTTAGATTCGCACAGAAAGATACTGTGAGATTGAGATAGATCAACACAGGAAAGGAAAGAGGTGGTCCATAGGGGTGGAATGCCCGTCCACAAGGTTAGGAAGAGAAATAAATGAAAACAGCAACCATGGAGTGTAGGATAAGAGTTAGAGATCAGAGCTAGACCATTGGTTTGTAACAATAGCCCCGTTTTTAAGGTGGGAGACACCATACTCCCAAGACTTCAACTAGAAATCTCCATTGTAGGCATCAGGGTCAGAGTCAGGGTCATCCTGGAAGGGACAGCTGGAGGCAAGGTGGCCCGTCTGCTGACAGAGAGAACAGCGATGACGAGGGCAGTCATACTGTGGGTGTCCTGGGGCGGGTTTGTGACAGTAGGGGCAATGGTAGGAGGGACAGTGAGGACAAAGATGTCCCTTGACTCCACAGTGGAAGCATCGGATAGGGCACCATATGGATGGGCCCAAAGGGAGGACGAAGGGGTTAGATACTGACTCCAAGGGTTGTTCTGGTGGTGTTACGATGCTACCGCTCTCTAGGTGTAAGCCAAGATAGATAACCGTCAAAAATGTAGCAGTGAGTAATCAAAGAGGTACTCAGAGACTCAGGGAGACGAATACACCAAGAAAGCAGGTATATTGCATAGAATTAGCTGGGGAGCTAAGTTGTATGCCGAAGGATTTATATACAGGAGAGACCGTGCTACGAGAGGAGAGGATCCCAAAAAGGGGAATGGTCTCATGGTATCCTGCAGGCATGGCAACAAGGAGGCCTCATGGTGAGGCTATACATATCGGAGATGACGCAAGGCAGTGTCGGTCCTAAGAATAGGAAATGAAGAAGGACTGACTGTCTGGTAGGAATAGAGTTATGTTTATACAGGAAGATGCTGGGAAGATCTAGAGAGATCAACCAGGAAAGGAAAAGGTGGTCCATAGGGGCAGAACACCCATCCACAATGTTAGAAAAGACAATAAAAGGAAACGGTAACCACGGAGTGTAGGATAGGGGTTAAAGACCAGAGTTAGACCATTGGTTTGTAACAGGTGGGAAGAGAGGGGACTAGGAAGAGATCACCACCGGTTTGGTGGTCTTGGGTGCAGAGACTTTCGGGGAAAGGGAAGATACCGGAGGTGGGCCTGCGTCTGATGCAGAGGAATTCTTGTGTGGTGGTGGGGAGGGGACGACAGTTGGTTGGGGAATGTGGCGATAGTAGAAATCCCGTTCGGAGGGGGAGAGGGTCTCGAGGAGAGGTTCGAGAATAACTTGGACATGAGCTAGGTTAAGCTCGTCCACCACCCTGCCAAGACCTTCATGGTAGAAGAGGTCGAGGGTCTGTTGGTGTGCTTCTGAGATGGACTGAGCAAGTGCGGCCGCGTACATGGTAGGTTGCCTGACTGGGGCAAGGTTCTCTTGGACCTGGCGGAGAATGGTGTGGGTGCGATAGAGTTGTCCCAACTCAAGGAGGGTGGTGTTGCAGTTGCGGGAGAGAGTGGCATCAAGAATATGAACGAGGGTGGGGTCGTCGAGGAGGGAGGCATACAGAGTCCTATGTTGAGCAGTAGGGAGACGATTGGAGTGAAGGGGAAAGCAGCGCTTGGTGGGAGAAGAGGAACAAATTGGTGGCATGAGGGGATGGCCCAAACTAGAGGTGGTGGGCTGCCTTATATTCGTTCAGGATATCAGTGGTGTTTTCCAAACTGAGCTCGCCTTCCCAGGTGCTTTCCAATAATGGGTAACCTTTCCAGGCTACAAGGTAACGGTGACATCGAGCATTGCCTTTGTGCTTGACAATGTGACTGACTTCGTATTCTTCTTCGGTGCCAGTAAGCTCCGATGGAGGTCGGGGGAAGTTGGGGCCGTGTTCGTCAGTCTTGGTAAACGGGGTTAGAAGGGACGCATGGAAAACCAGGTGTATTTTGCAAGAGGGTGGAAGGTTCAGCTCATACGCCACAGCAGAAATGACCTTGCTGATGGAAAAGGGGCCATGGCATTTAGGGGAGAGTTTGCGATTGGACACAATAGAGAGGTTAGTGGCTTCCAGCCACACCTTCTGTCCGATGGTAAAGGGGGTGAATTTAATGTGTTGTCTGTTGGCCATAACCTTCTGGGAATTGGTTAATGCCGATTTGGCTTCCTCTCGTGCAGAGGAGAGTTCGGAGAGGCAGTCCACAAGGTGGGGCATGAAAGTAGGGCCAATTTTAGGGTAGGCGCGTGGCTGATATCCCATCATTAGGGAAAAGGGTGATTGCTTGGTGGTGGAGTGAGTCATGGAGTTGTGGTGGAACTCCGCCATGGGAAGGAGGTCGGTCCAGGATTCTGGTTTTTCCTGGCAGAAAAGGCGTAAATAAGTTTCCAATTCCTGGTTGACGCACTTGGTTTCTCCGTCTGTCTGGAGATGATAGGCTGTGGAGAGGGCGATGTCATAGTGGAGGAGTTGGGAGAGCTCAAGGGCGAAGGTAGAGGCGAACTGAGGGCCTCGATCCGAGATGATTCGATCATGTAGCCCAAACCGAGAGAAGACATGTCGAAAGAAGAGGTTGGCAATGTCAGCCGCCGATACCGACTTGGAGCAAGGGATGAAAATTACCCCCCGAGTAAGGCCGTGGTCCACCACGACCAAAACAGAATCCAGATTACCGATCAAAGGGAGACTGGAAATTAAATCCATAGAGAGGGGTTGAAAGGGGCAGGTCGCGGTAGTGGGAATGGGGTGTAATGGGGGTCAGGTGGGGTGAGTATTGACCTTGTGCTGCTGGCAGACAGCACACCCGGAGATATAGCGGCAGATAAAGGTGGACATACCAGACCATCAATAGTCGTGGGAGAGGAGGGCGAGGGTCCGGGCAGCGCCAGTGTGGCCACCGTGGGGGGAGCTGTGGACCGAGGATACCAGGGTAGACCGGCAGTCCTCCAGAATGTAGAGGTGCCCCTGGAAAGTGAGGTTGGAACCGTCAAAGGCCCAATCGTTGGGGCGGGCACAAGGAAGTAGACTGGTCCCGAGGAACATCGTGGTGAGGGCATTGGCAACTAGGGGGTCCTCCTTGGTGGAGGAGGTGATTTTAGCCACTATGGCAAGGTCGAGTGACCTAGAGAAGACCATGGCGGGGAGAAGAGTGGTGGCGACGTTGTTGGTGGAGGTGTTGACGGTATTGTGGCAGGAGAGGGCATCGGCTGGGCCCATCTGAGTTCCAGAGACATGGGTGAACGAAAGGTCATAGTCCTGGAGAAACATTTGCCAGCGGGCCTGGCATTGAGAGAGCTTCCTCGGCTCCTTGAAGTATAGGAGGTTCTTGTGACCTGTGAGAATGCTAACAGGGTGTTGGTGCTGCGGAGATATTGGCGCCACTCTTCAAGGGCGAAGATGACCGTGAGGAGTTCACAATCATAGATGTCGTAGTTGCATTCAGCCGGTCCGAACAACTTTGGGATGTAGGAACAGGGGTGGAGATCCCCGTTCACGTCCTTCTGCATGAGTACTGTCCCAGCGGCAGTGAGGGAGGCATCAGTCATGACGTGGAATGGTTTTTCCAGGTCGGAAGTGCAAAGTATGGGTTGCTTGAGGAAGGCATTTTTGAGGGTGCAGAAGGCCCGATCCTGGTCTGTTCCCCATTGCCAGATTGCACCCTTCCGAGTGAGGTCGTGGAGGGGGCGGGTGATGTTGGAGAAGGCTGGAATGAACTTCCTGTAGAAGTTACAGAACCCAAGGAAGGATCGGAGGGCTGAGACGTTAGTGGGAGGTTTCCAGTCCTCAATGGCGGAGAGCTTGGTGGGGTCCATCTTAATGCAGTCGTTGGAGACTCCTAGTCCGAGGTATTCGACTTCAGAGAGGTCAAAGTGGCACTTCTCAGGTTTGAGGTAGAGGTGCTGTTCACGGAAACGCTGGAGGACCTTCATGGTGCGCTCGTGGTGGGTTGTGGGGTCAGAGGAGTGGATGAGGACATTGTCCATGTAGACAACTAACCATCCTTCGGCGATGTAGTCAGTGAAGGCATCATCCATGTACACCTGGAAGGTTGCTGGAGAGTTGCAGAGACCAAAAAACATGACTGTGGGCTTGTATAGCTCAAAGGGGGTTATGAAGGCTGCCTTCCAGCGGTCCTCCAGCTTGATTTGAACACTGTTGTATCCCCACCACACGTCGAATTTGGTGAAGATCAACAATCCCTTCAGCTTGTCGAGGAGATCATTAATCCAGAGTAAAGAGTACACATTTTTGACCATATGCGAGTTGATGTATCTGTAGTCTTGGCAGGGATGAAGCTTTCTGTCCTTCTTCTGGACAAAGAAGAAGGGGGTGGCTTGAGGGGATTTGGAAGACTGGATCTTTCAGCTGGCAAGGTTCTCATCGATGAACTTCTTACAGGCCTTGAGCTCCTCCGGATTGAGGGAGTAGTTCTTGGCGCGTTTGGGAATGAAGCTGGGGAGTAGTTGAACCTCGTGATCAAAGGGCCGCTTGGGAGGTAGTTCCATGTTTTCTTCATCTGCGAAGACGTTCATAAATTGCCGGTACTGTTCTGGCACTTCCGTGGTGATGTGCTTGCTTTCCTGTGCGAGGGTGGTGGAGAGGGTTACTTTCTGGACCACTTCTGGGAGAGTGTTGAACTTCTTGAGCAGCTTGGCTGCAAGCTTATTGTTGACGTCGTGCTTGAGGTACCGCAGGAGATACCATTGTCCAAGGGCTTCCTGCCTGTTTCGCTTCTGAGAGATGGTCTTTGCTGAGACTGTGAGATTGCGCATAGACCAGTCGATGATGGGGTTCCTGGCCGTTAACCATGTCATTCCGAGGATGACATTCTGATGCTTCCCGCTGGAAAGTATGAGGAAGTCTTGGTCGGTCTCATTGTTGTCCACCCAGATGTGGAGTCGCATCTTGAACTTGATCTGCCCCATTTTGTTCTCTGTTCTGTCTGCATGGAAGGCTTAATGGGGTTGAGAGAGATGGGTGAGAGGGAAGTTATGCCGTTTAGCAAAGGCATAATTGACAAAGCAGGTGGTGGCGCCGCAGTTGATGAGGGCAGGGGTTGACATGATGTTCTGGCTAGAGGGGGAGGACAGACTGAGAGGGACGAAGATCAACTTTTCTTCCTTTGGTACGACAACCGTAGGGATGGAGGGGAAGTCTGAGGAAGTGGCGAGATCTTTCTCCCAAGAGTCCAAGGTTTTTCTGACGAGGCAGATTCATTCTGCCTTTTCTACTGGGGATAGTTTTGAGGGTTTCATGGCGAGTCTGTTCTGAATCGAGCAACGGATCTCACTAGGGGAGTAGGTTTTTGCCAAGGTGGCGAGGTAGGAGAAGAGTTCATCAATGACCGGGGTGGTCATTGTGATGCGACAGTGTTTGGAGGGGGTTTGACTGGTTTTCTTGTTCTGGGACGTAGGAGTCTGAGAACGCTGTCTGAGGTTCCTTAAGTCCTCACAGTTTTGTACTTGAGTGCTGGCAGCCAACTGCCAGGCTTTTACTGTGGTAGGGGTGGGTCCAACCACCAATTCCGAGGTGAGGTCATAGGGGAGTCCGGTGACATAGGAGTCACAGAGGGTTTCTTGTTGGGTGATTTCGGAGAGTCCAGTGAGGAGGGCGAACTTGTTGTTGTAGCCATGGAGGGCTTTTGGCGAAGTGGCCTTCATCCTGAGCTTCCTGAGTTCCCTCCGCGCATTCCGAGCGGCGGTGGTGGAGGAGAAGGTCGTCCCAAATTCTTGTTCAAATGTTGACCAACTCCAATACTTGGTGGGGTTGCATGCCATCTGGTTGTAGTAACCTTCGGCGAAGACCCATCCTTGGCCTGCTCCTAAGCAGGCGAGTGCGATGATGACGGCCTCTCCTTTGGCCATCTTCCCTTTCCTGGGCTGGTTGTAGGCCTTGATCACCCCAAGCCATCAGTTGGTGTCCTCGATTCTTCCCCTAAAGTCTTTTGGGAGAGCGTCCTTTCCAATACCTGCCACGCATACTGGGCCCTTCCATTTCCTAGGTGTGGAAGGTCCCAGGCATGGTGGAGTGGGGGAAGACTTCCTTGGTGAGGGCGATGATAGGGTGGTGGAGATAGCACCTTCCATGCTGTCAGGACCATATCCTAATCTTGGTTTCTTAGAGGGTTCCGATCCGGGCTGACGGAGGGAGACCTGCTTCGAAGAAGCTGATGGCGGGGTGGAGGTGGTTGTCTGGAACCAAGGGAATTTGTTTATGAGTCTTCTTGTCCTGCTGGATAGGAGCAGTGGCCCTTCTGTCTTCGGGATGAAGGTTGAACTGCCCGCCCTCAGCCAAGAGGACAGGATCCTAGGGATGTTGACCATAGGTACCAGTGTCATGGTAGTGCAAACATATACATAGTAACAAGTGCGGCAGATAAGAGCTAATTCTTTTGTTATGATGCTATCACTCTCTAGGCATGAGCCAAGATAGATAACCGTCAAGAATATAGCAGTGAGTAATCAAAGAGGTACTCAGAGACTCAGGGAGATGAATACACCAAGAAAGCAGGTATATTGCATAGAATTAGCTAGGGAGCTAAGTTCTATGCCGAGGGGTTTATATACAGGGGAGACTGTGCTACAAGAGGAGAGGATCCCAAAAGGGGAATGGCCTCATGGTATCCTGCAGGCACGGCAATGAGGAAGCCTCATGGTAAGGCTATACATATCGGAGATGAATCAAGGCAGTGTCGGTCCTAAGAATAGGAAAGAAGAAGGACCAACCGTCTGGTAAGAATAGAGTTAGGTTCACACAGGAAGATACTGTGAGATCGAGATAGATCAACACAGGAAAGGAAAGAGGTGGTCCATAGGGGTGGAATGCCCGTCCACGAGGTTAGGAAGAGAAATAAATGAAAACAGTAACCATGGAGTGTAGGATAAGGGTTAGAGATCAGAGCTAGACCATTGGTTTGTAACAAGTTTGATGTACGATGGGGATATAATAATGTTCTTATCAAACCAGAGGACTGATGAAAGGCAGCTTTCATCACCCCGTTCGGACTCTTCGAACCCACAGTGATGTTTTTCGGAATGTGCAATTCTCCTGCCACATTCCAGGCTTTTATGGACGACCTCTTTGGTGACTATATAGCAGAAGGGTGGCTGATCATTTACATGGACGACCTCCTCATCCATTCAGCCAACCCTGCTTTGCACAAAGAGTGCACACAGAAAATCCTCCAACGTTTCCACGAGCACAAGATGTACCTCAAGCTGGAAAAGTGTATTTTCGCAGCTTTGGAAGTGGAGTACTTAGGAATGATCGTCAATGAAGACAGTCTCAAGATGGATCCCACCAAACTGAAGGCTATCGAGGAATGATCCCCACCAAATAGCGTCAAGGCTGTATGCTCATTTTTAGGATTCTGCAACTTCTACCGGAAGTTCATCCCCTCATTCTCAGACATCGCCCGCCCTTTTCTGGATGTTACAAAGAAGACCATGGTATGGTCCTGGGAACCCTGTCACGAAGAATCCTTTCAGAAGCTAAAAGTTGTGTTTACTCGCCAATCTGTTTTAGCCTTCCCAGACACCTCCATGCCTTTCACCCTCATGACGGACACATCCCTCACCGCATCAGGAGGCGTACTGATGCAACTGAATGCCAATGGTGATTTACAACCATGTGGCTATATATCGCAAACGTTCTCTCCAGCTGAGTGGAACTACGATATCTTTGATCGCGAATTACTCGCCGTCATACGCGGACTCCAGGAGTGGTGCCAGTACCTCCTCAGATCACCTCACTCAGTCACAATTCTTACGGATCATACAGTAAGAACTTGACTTATTATAAGCAGGCACATACACTATCGCACCGCGTCTCGCGATGGCTCCTGTTTCTACAGGACTTTGACCTTACGTATGTGGCCTTACCTGGTACGCAAATGGCACCCACGGATGCCTTATCACATCGGGACGACGTTGATACTTCCCTGGACAACCAGAATGTCCAGGTTTTACCCGACTCTGCCTTTGAGGTCCAGATCAACCATATTGATCTGGTGCTGGCAAGTAAAATCCAAGCTTCTACAGCCTCGGATCCCCTTGTCTTGGAAGCCCTCCACTGCATGGAACTGGAGGAACCCCTCTTTGACCGTTCTCGTCCAGAAGATTGGACCTTCGATGAAGGTCGCTTATACTTCTGCGGTTGTCTCTACGTGCCCTCCGATGCACGTTCTGACCTTGTTAAAGGCTGCACACTCTTCCCCGGAGGGAGGACACGGTGGCCATTTACGCACCGTCACCCTCCTCTCCAAGGACTACTGGTGGCCCGGACTCTCTTCCTTTGTCCACCACTACGTCACCGGTTGTGCCGTTTGTCAAATATACAAGGTCCAGACTCACTCCACAGTTCCCCCCCTTAATCCACTATCCCTCGCCGCGAGCCACCCCTTCCAAAATCTCTCCGTGGATCTCATCATGGATCTCCCCCCACTGCAGAGCTTTGACTCTGTCATGGTTGTGGTTGACCATGGCCTTAGTAAGGGGGTAATTCTCACCCCTTGCTCCAAAACGATTGACGTGGCCAGAATTGCCTGTCTTTTCTTTGAAAATGTTTTCAAACGCTATGGTCTATACAAGAAAGTCATGTCAGATCGAGGCCCGCAATTCGCTTTGGCCTTCGCCAAGGAACTTGCCCGCCTCCTCCAATACGACATTGCCCTTTCTACAGCCTACCATCCTCAAACTGATGGAGAAACGGAATGTTATAACCAAGAACTGGAGACTTATCTCTGGATCTTCTGTGACGGTCAACCACACAAATGGTTAGACCTCCTTACCATGGTGGAATTCGCACACAATGCCGTCATCCATTTGGTCACAGGCAAATCTCCATTTTCCCTAATGATGGGTTACGAACCCCATTCCTACCCACCCCTTGGTTGCACCTTCCTTCCCACTTTGGAACAAAGGCTTTCCCACATCGAAGATGCTAGGAAAGAAGCCAAAGCCACCCATACCCTTGCCCAGCAACGGATGAAGGAGAGAGTTTTCTCTCGCTTCAAACCCTGGAAGGTAGGTGATAAGGTTTGGTTGGACTCATGGAACTTGAAACTTCAAGTTCTATCACGGAAATTTGCACCTCACTGAACTGGACCCTTTGAAATCTCCCAGGTGATCTTCACAGTAGCATACCGCCTACTGCTCCCGAAGACATGGAAAATCCACAACGTCTTTCACGCCTCACTTCTCACGACCTTCAAGAAGACTCCCAAGCATGGCCCCAGCTTCCCGCAGCCATCTCCGGAACTCATAGCCTCAGAAGAGGAATATGAAATCGAGAAGATCATCAATCACAGGGGAACTGCCGGTCGAAGGCAGTACTTGTGCCATTGGAAGGGATATTCCGATGCCAAGCGGACTCGGGAACCCCCGTCCAACTTAGGAAATGCCAAGGAACTCCTCTCTGAGTATAAAAAGAGAGTCGGACTCTAAACCCTCCTTTCCTTCATTCCACCACCATTGCCCATGCCCACATCATCCTCCCTCTTCAACAACACCCCCCTCTCTGTTCGTATCTCCCAACTCCCAGTCTATGCCTGCCGACTCCTCTATATCGGAGCGCTTGAGAATGTTGAGGCCCTTACGACGATCAAGGCCTTACCATTCTACTATGCCAACGACACCCTCGTCCACCTTGTTCGACTCTTCCGCCTTTACGCGGCCCTTCGAACCCTTCTCACCAGGGCCACCTGGTGCCAGGCAGGTCCCTCTATCTTCGGGACCGACCCCAGACAGGTACAAGACTCTCCTGCAGTCATGGCCATTGACCAGCTCCTGGTCGAGAACAGAAACTTGTCCCTCGACCTCCTTTACATTCACGGCTTCTCTCTCACCATCGCCCTTCTCCCCGAGGGAACCCTCACGTGGCTTATATGGCCCGTCATCCTCTCCTTATCCAAAGGAGATCGAGAGGAATATTTCCGAGACTCCCCGCTCCCTGATGCCAGACCCAGTACATCCAGGGCCGTCCATGTGGCCCTCAAGGAGGCTCTCCCGGTCCCCTATGACCTTCGTGGAGAATCCAGATCAGGTGAACCACCTGATTCGCTCACTGGAGGAGGAGTTGGAGCATTCGCACCCCCCTCTGACAGTGAGGCCACCCTTACCCCCAATTCCCCTACCTCCAGCCTCTTCTCATTCCAGACCCCCTCCCCCATATTGCCCGGCGGGTTTACTACCCCCAACTCCACCACTGCCACCACGCCCGCTGTCAACAGGATCCCTCCCTCGCCTGAACCCTCCATCGGGCCCATACGCAGAGTCCCGAGGCGTTGATGTGCAGTCATTCTCAGGGCAGGGCTACCCACTACCCTTACCAATGGACGCCGTGTTCCCAATGTATTGGGACACTCTCCAAGCTCACGCCCCTCAGCTCGTCAATCACCCCGTTTCACTCCGAACAGAGCACTGCCCCCAGTTCCCTCTGTCTCCTTTGCCTCTCTTGTTAATCCCCCAGCCGTACATCATCCCACTTCAGTACCAGTGGACATCCACCATCACCTCCCCGACTCCATACCCGCTCGACCCGGTTTACCCCAACTGGTCCCACCCCGGTGCTTCAAATGTGGGGCAAGGACCCATCTTAGGGTTAACTGCCCAAGATACCAGTGCCCTATTTGTCACACAGTCGTGCCCGGCCATCCCCAGTACCGTTGCCCCCAGCAGTGTTGCTCCCTATGTGGAGAGGCCGGTCACTGAGGGCAGAACTGTTACCTGGCAGACTTGTCCCCAGAACAATGGGACCTTACCGACTACGAGGTCAACGGAGGAGATAGTGCCTGAGATGGAACTTCAGGCTTGCGATGGGGGTAATGTTACAGCTATGGCATCCTCCGACTTATTTCCTTGGAACGACCCCAACTCACCCTCCAGTACCCTAGGGAGGACTCTCCTCCATGAGTTGTGTGACCTCGGACATGTTACAACACTACCAGTTCTCCTAGCGTTATGCCAAGAGTTGATAGTTTAAACAAAGGACCTGGCAGTAGGCACTCCTAAGTAGCCTAGAGACTTATAGTGATCCGTGGAGGGGAACGCCAGAAGATACGTGGTATTCACGTAGAACTAGCTGGGGAGCTTAGTTCTACGGCTGGGTCCTTATATACTGGTACAGAGGTGCTACGAGGCCAGAGGATCCCTTAAGGGGAATCCTCTGGAAACCGGTTGGCACAAGGTAAAAGGAAGGCATACTGGGATAAGAGAGGAATCTGGATGGGGAATAATAGTGCCGGTCCTCGTGTAGAACATGAGGCAAAACGAGGACCGGGATAGTGGTACATCATATGAAGGCAATACGGAATGAGTCATCAGTCTGAAGCACAGTAGTGCTGGCTGCTTATGGTAGTCAGAAACAGAAAGACAGTAAGGTGTAAGTGGGAGTGGGAGGAAACGAGAACGGATAATAATCGTAAGGGGATTGTTGGGTTGTAACAGGACATGAAGACCTAATGCCGGATGAACTATGGGATGAGTTTATGAGTCTCGACTATGTCGAGCCTGAGGGCAGTGGGACTTCCCAGGGAATCCCCAGGGATAATCCCTGATTTCCTTTTATATTCATTTCCAATTTCTGTACTTTATAAACAGACACATCTCACCTCAGCATCTACCATACTTAGGTAATGCCTCGTGTTCCCCTCACCCAGACAGATCCAGATCCCAATCTAGATCTCACTCAATTAGTGCCATTCCTTATTTAGATAGTTTAGATCTCCCCTAAACTAACTGGAGTAGTATTTAAGTTCGTACTCCGCTGTACTTCCTTTCCCCTCAATCTTGATCTGTGCCTTTCACCATAACAGTCTTGATCCGCTGCGAAGACTGATTGCCTCTTCGCTTCTATACTTCTGCTTCTATCTCTGCGTCTTGCAATCAGTCTTAGCCTGAGGTTAACACCCAGCGCCTGAGCCTCAGTCCTAGAAAGGTACTGTCCCCTAGGCCTAGTACCACCCATTGGGAGCCAGCGCGCTTGACCTTCCGGTGAAGGACCACTTCGTACACAAAGTGCTACATGGACGGCCCCACGTATACATCAGGCTAGCGTAGGCACTCCAGAGGGAGAAGGCTAGTGCACTAGACCTCCACCAGTCACTGCTCTCAAGCATCCAGTGCTATCACCTTGGGAGTTCCCATTCTCCCCTAGTGATACATGTTGAGAACCAGCCCTCTCAACACTCATTCTCCAAGCCAATAGGAGACCTCCCCAGTACACCACTGCAGTCAAGATTGTTATGGTCCTGCATAACAGTAACCAAGCTGTCCCCAGCTCCAAATACAGACAGCGACTCAGATATACAGATTCTCAATATGCATACAAGTCATACACCTACTAGTGTTGTCAAGAACAGTCTCAGCATGCCTCGTATATTTTATGAAGGCCCAGCACCAGACTCTGATAGCGATGATGAATACTTCTTCATGAAGCTCATAGCATGTGAAAAAGCTGAGAAAACAGCAGGAGGGGAATTGTCACTGGATTCAAG